>JASSUY010033731.1:0-15688 GCA_032466535.1 Forpus xanthops
CCAGGCTGAACAGCTCCAACTTTCTCATCCTATCTTCATACAGGAGGTGCTCCAGCCCCCTGATAATCCTCATGGTCCTCCTCTGGACTTGTACCAACAGTTCCATGTTTTTTTTATGTTGAGGACACCAGAACTGCA
This sequence comes from Forpus xanthops, assembly GCA_032466535.1. NCBI lineage: Eukaryota > Metazoa > Chordata > Aves > Psittaciformes > Psittacidae > Forpus > Forpus xanthops. The sequence continues at coordinate 139 of JASSUY010033731.1, forward strand.
CAAAATACTCCAAGTGAGATCTCATGAGAGCAGAGTAGCGGGGCAGGATCACCTCCCTCAACCTGCTGGTCACACTCCTTTTGATTGCCTGCTTTCTTGGCATTAGCTGTTGGATTCTGACAGAGCTGCAACACTGAACTAAACAGTGTAGCTGGACAGATACTACAACATTAAACATACCTAAGAGCTCACAAATCTATGCTGTCTGCCTGACAGAATCTACATTAGGCTGCTTTGGTTCTTCTGAAGCAAATTCAGTAAATTATTCTTGTATTGACCTGTTTATAGCTCTAATCCAAAATTTGCTGTAATGCCTATGCATAAAATTGTGTTTTAAAAATCTCACTCTATTTTAAATGTTTAAAAAAATATTAACCTCATTTCAGATAAACCTGAAACGGTCCTCAAAGGAGCCCTGTGTATTTCACCATATCTCCTGACAAAAATCTCCTTTTAGCCTGTTGTTTTAATACCTTATTCCATCTGCTTCTCTCTCCGCCCTGCAGTTTTGAACTTTGGGGAAGAGTTTCTATCCCACTGCGGGAAACCACTGAGGGCTGATAGCTGCTTTTGCATTCTGGCTATCCCTTATTCACTGCATGTTTTGGGGGGAAAAAAAGTTTAACTCATTACAAAGCTTTCTTCACGCTTATAGAGGAAGCAAAGCTTTGTCTCCTCAGCGAATTTGTTTCTCTTTGTGTTTTGGTGTCCGTGAGAGCCGCAGGACAGCCGCTTTATCAGTACCTGGGCTTACTTATGTCTGTTGCAGAGGGAAGGAGGACACCTGCTGGCCGCAGGAGCCCGGACACTTGAGTTCCATACCAACTTCTTTCTGGTACTCATCAAGTGTCTTGATCTGTATGCCCTGCTCTTAGGAAACGGGCTTCATTTTAAATAATGGATTTCAGTGAAGTGCTGGATTTTCAGTAATACCTATTTTGCTGAAGAAGGTAAGTGCACCCTGGTGACTTCTGTACCAGATAGTATAGGAATTACAGGAACTCATGTGCCATTAAGCAGAAAAAAGCCCAGATGTGAGCTCAGTCCATGTCAAGAGAAGAGATTTATAGGACAGGGATTGTATGGTGAATGGAAGAACATCTGAAAAGCAATCTCAGACTCTTATGTCTAATTGCCACCCAGAAGGTATTACTGATGTCTTATTTTCAGAGCAGAGATGGAATTCAAGTGTCTTCTCAGTATAAATGTATCATTATGCATCTATTTCAATTTTCCACACTATTGCTTCTGTTTTCTGAGGTAAGAATCAACAGTGGTTTTTGTATGTGCCATTGAAGATATTTAAGACAAGACTAAAAATAACATTTTGAAGGAGTTTGTAGTTTATATTCTGTTTTATCCTCCATCAACTTTTGTTTTAGGACAATATTATGTGAAAGACAATTCCAAACACAGGATTATTGGACCTAAAATGGCTGTGGAAATCGTTATGTATTGGTCTTTGCATCACTGTACATCTTGAGAGCTTCTGAAATTCGTTACTATTTTATGCCCTTAATTTTAATGGGAAGTGGATTTTAGTTACCCTAAATGGGTGGGAATGCATTGTAATGAAGACATCTGCAGAGCTGGAACTGGTGTCTGCTCACTGAGGTGCTGTCTGTCAGGGCAAAGCTCAAGGTCACATTCACTCATGCTTCCATCACCGCAACTTTGCAAAGTGCCACGGTTAGGACATGGTAAGCCATTACCTGCGAGTGTTTTGCCTGGTACATGCAAAACTGATGTCACCTTATCACCAGGGATTGTCAGAGCCCTATTAGGTGCTGTGCTGGATCCCCTGGAGCCAGCACTTAACAGAGCAAAGCATTTTCTGCTAAGTGTTTGGGGCTGGGATATCTGAGCAGTAGCATGGATGTTGTCTAACGTATTCCTTCTGGATTTTAGCAATTGTTCCTTTGGCTCTTCAAGGTCATGTTGGTCACAGTTACTTTATATCCAACTATATTCTTCCCTCCTTTATCATATAGAAGCTGAAAACCTATGAGATCTTCCTTGGTTTGGCATGTCTCTTTTTAAAACAGTGTTTGAATTAGGGAGCCAGTAACAAGTTTGGGTTTCTGTTTTTTAACCTTATTACAAAGAGTCCTTGTAAGCATTGATAAGACTGATGAATTCAGCTTTCAGGGTTAAATTCTTCAGGCTGGCTTTTTAAGCAAAAAGATTTTGTTTTAAGCATTTAAAGTGTGAAAATGTTTCTGTTTATAGAAGTAATTCACCTTTGATCAGAAATGGAAAATTTCAGTATAGAAGAGGACAACAAAAAATGTCTGTGTAGCTGTCACTGCCATGACTTTTGCAGAGAAAGTTGTGACTTTCAGTGTGTGACTTTCAGTGTTTTTCCATAAGTTCCTGGAGAAACTTTGTGATTGAATGAAGCCAGAGGAAAACTTCTGCGTTAGCAAAAAATCAGTGTCTTTCCCATGAAAAATTCTTGTATCACAAGTGTGGTTTTCAATCAAAAAGAGAGTTAAAAGTAAAAATATTGAATTTTGCTGAAATTTTGTCAAACAACCATAATTTGGAGTTGGTTTACAGGATTGGTGGTACAGCAACGATCTGAGGACCCTCTTCCAAGACAGGTGCATTTCCATTTCAGTTCAAACAGTCTTTCCAGAGGGTATGTAGCAGTGCTAGAAGCAGCAGCTAAGAGCCAGGATTCCTGTCTCACAGGTGAATGTCTCCTCAGTGGGCTATGGAATTCCTCTTCCTTTGCCCTGTGCCCCTTTGACATTTGCATTTTTTCCTCTGCCATTGCCAGTCTCCAACAGACGTAACACTCTTTGGATGTGGTTTGGTGCTGAAGTCCTCCTCCTGGGAGGCAAGAGTTTCAAAGGCCACAAAGACTATAAGTTGTGGCTAAAAAATCCTGTAATGAAGATAATTAATGTCCTCACCTGAGGAACAAGATCGAGAGTGGATCTTGGCTGGGTTGTTCTTTCTACAGGAAGGACTCTAGGAAAGAATGAACCTGGGATGAAAAGCCATGGCTGAGTCCTGGTAACTCATTCCTGCCAGTGGAATAAAGGGATAGGAGGGATGTCAGAGGAATGCCATTTAATGCAATTAAAATGTTTCAGCTGCCATGTGAAATATGTGAGACTTTTCAGAGTTCTCAGAAGTTCAATAGGTTGATGTTGAGTGTTGCATTGCAGTTTATAACAATCCCAAGATTAATTCCTGCATCAACCTTGGAGCTACTTTAAACCATTGGACGATATGGGCTGCTGAATAAATCCATTATTCTCACTGGCATACAACTCTGTTCTCACTCTTTATTTCACTGTTTCTTATTCTACAGCTCAAAACACATTCACAAACATGCTTCTGTGCCATCCCAAATGCACATGTATTATCCATCTATCTTTGAAAACTTAACCTTTCTTTTGGCCTAACAGCAAATCTATAAAGGGTTTTGGATGCTATTTCTTTTCCTTTCAAAGCTAGAATATACCAGTTCAGTGGCCATGTACTTCTCTTTCATTACACTCTCTTCTTTCTGCCAATTTTTTGTTTGTGGTTTTTCTAATAATCATGCTGCATTTGCCTTAGTTTGCACTCTTTAGTGATTATAGTATCAGTGGCCTCAAGTATGGCCATAATCCCTTAAAGGGGCTGAGATCCCTGATATGACTGTGAGAGATAGGCAGTGTGAAACTTGCTCCCACACCACTAAATGTGTAGCCTAGAGGAGCTTTTTGGTGTGACTCTGCTTTCATTGCTATTCTACATAATAGTCCTTAAGGTACAATGAATTTAGCCTGCCTTGTTACCCTGTATTGCTAATGTTGGCAGATTTTCAAGGAGCTTCTGTCTTTGTGCCTGGATGTTTACAGTCAATCTCTGCTCTCTCCCTCTCTGATGAATACGACACTCAAGTGTTGCAAGGAGTGGGGCTATGGATTGTAACGGCACTTCACATTGAGGCTGATGTCCCAAGGAGCTGGGTCATGAGAACATGGCCGGTCTGCAAGATCTGTGATAAAGTCTTTATCACCAATGGTAACTGGACAAATGCTAGCAGACCTTTCCTAACCAGTGCTCAATTCAGGATTCAGCACCAGTTCCAGCTGCTGACAATTATATTCTCCCTGTAGCTTCACTTAGATGTGATGTTTGTCACAACAGATCTAACCTGTTAAACAGACACTGTTTTTTGACCCAGAGGGGATACCTTCAGTGATGGATAAAAGGATTTCAGTGTACAGTAGATAATGTCCTTCAATTTGTTGAATTTGCCACTGCTTTGGGAGCCTGTGGGATGGAAGGTGTCATAGACATGTGAAGTGCTATTATTCATCCCAAATCGCTCTGCTGCATTTCCTAGGTTTTTTTTTTCCTTTTTCTTCTTTTGTAAAGTATACATTTTGTTCAATGATCTGTTGGTTTATTTAATTCTCCACATGGAGCTACTGCCATTAGTTCCTTAGCCTAGGATCTTGACCTTGCCTACTTTAGTTACTTGAGTGATCTTTTTCCTGTGACTAATTTGAAAGTACTGACTTTCAGTGCTTTTTAGTTAAACATATAATGAGTTTGAGTGTGCAAATGCAGTTCATAATGCTCAGTGAGTCCAAATACTTTGGTTGTATTCACTTGAATGATTAATTGTATTTTCCTATGTCCCAGGATTAATTACAGACAGCTGAAATAGGCCTGATGAAGAACTAATCTTGCTCTAAGCACAGGGAAGAGAGATGTGTGAGACAGGAGTCCAGTAAGCTCCTAGCTGGAGGCTTAATTGTGCATAAACTCTGTCCTCCACAGGGCCAACTGAAACCATCAGTCAAAACCCTGTCCATCTAAACACATCTGAAACTTGCAAAAGTTTGCTTTAGTTGGCATTTAACTTTCCCTTCATATTCAATCCTTAGCTTTAATTAGAATACCTCACACAAAATGGGGTTCATTTTGAGTCCAGCTCTGTGAAGTGTTGTGTGATGGCCTGAGCTCAATGAAGCTTCAGCTCCAGCTTGCAGGTGTGGGAGTGAACAACACCACAAGCAAAGCAAGAATTTCCTCAGAAAGGACATCTGAACAGTTCATCAAGTCTCTCATTGTTTCAGAGAGCAGCATTTCACATTTCTGTAAGTAGAGGAAGAAAGGGAACCCATCTGTGGGTGTTAGGTTAGAGGGCTGATCATTTCTCATGTGGCCTCTGTTGCCTTAACAAAAATTTAAAATGCATTAGTGATAAAATGTGTCATCAGCCAAGAAATTATGAATCTACAGGTTCTGAGACTGCAAAGACAGTACATAGTACTTCTGAAACTGTATATAAGTTCTCCTCTGAAATCCAGTGTTTATGGAAAAAGTTGCAAGGTTAGCAAATGCTCAATGTCTCATCATACATATAGGACATCAATTGTAATATTTTTAAAGGCAGTAAAAGTAATCTAATGGACCACATCATTTAGGTAATAGATGCAATGAACAAAGAAAGAAAAAGCTGTGTGACTGTTATGATGTCTGAAGTATGTGTCATTTGGTGGATTAGAGCTTGGAGCATATAAAGCAATGAAAAGAAATGCAGTCTTCTTCCAAACATACCTGCAACTCTCAAATCACAGAGATCAAGTCAACAGGCTGACCTCAAAAATAAAACATCGATAAACCAAGGTACAATAGGCTATAAGCGACAGCAGCTAATACTGATCTTGTGTTTTACTTCTTGTCTTCACAGGAGGGAAGTTGACTTGACGTGTCAAGTCTGATAACTGAAAGGAAATAAGGTGGTTCAATAAGGAATGAAAGCCAAGGATGAAGTAATAATGATCAACAGACAGTACCAATGTCTGAACCTTTGTTTGACAATGATATCATAATTCTGGCTTTTATGGTACAATGTATAACAGCATATTGTGTTTTCACTGAAGCACTTTTATTTTTCCTGTTCTGGCAGATTATTCATTTTATGACAACGTATACATGATGTCTTTAGTATATTTAAATGCCAAAGCAAGCTCTGTTTTGAAATCTATCTGCAATTTAGGACATTCTGCTGTATTCTTCAGCATTTTACAGATTTTCTGTGGGGTATATGTTTGCCATATTTGTAAGTTTTATATCTGTATTTTATTTCCTATTAAAATTAGTTAAAGAGCTAATCTGCGGACAGAAATAGTGTTCAGCTGTTACCACTATCATGTCCCATATAGAGGAGGAATAACATTTTTAAATTGCTTTCTACTCCTCACTCTATTACTTTGAGCCCTTTTTCTCCAAACCAAGCTCAGTCTCACAAATCCTCTCCATTCATATCTTTTAAAAGAGGAATGCTGAAACAAATTATGTTGAAAATATTGTCAATGCATTGGAAAGGCAAAATAGGGTTAAAAATGTAACTGGTTTTGTGATATTATTCTGGCCAGAGTGCAAGAGAAAGAGGCTCCTGGAGAGCATGCCTGCCATCAGATCCCTGCTCTTTTCATCACTTTTCAGTGCCTCTGGAAAGCTCAGCTTTACAAACATGACACCAACAAGACTCTGTAAGTAAGAAATTCCTGTGCCTCAGTTGGTGCCATTCACTTCATTTTTTTGTGGTTTTTCAAGTGTCTCCGGGACAGCAGATGCTTGAAGTTTGAGGCACGTGCTACAGATGAAATTTTGGTAACTCCAGCGTGAGTTTCTGTTTTTATACCCAGACCCTGCTCCTTGACAGCCCTGCAAGAAACCCACCTGTGGGCTCAGGTATGTGGCTGCTCACATGGTCAGCAGGGCAGAGCCCCCTTAACCTAGGCATGGGGGCTCATGATCCGTAGGGATGGAGCACAGGGCATGCAAAGTGAAAGCCAAAGCTGTGTTTGACCAGCCAGGAGAGGCAGGAGGTGAAGGGGGTGGTGTTTGGGGGGCTTGGTTGCTTTTTTCAGCCACCTAGAGGGGGGTTATGATGAAGGCAGAGCCAGGCTCCTGGCAGCAAAAGCATAAGAGGCCACTGGTTTGAGTTGCTGTGAGGGACATGCAAGATTCACCCTCCCTCTCTGGCTGGCCACCCAAGACTGCAGGGAGCAGGTACGGAGCAGGCAGAGTGAGGGTACTGACTGCCTGAGGATGCCCAGCCTTGGGGATGGTACCACTGGGGGCTCAGGACGCTGCTGGGCTGTGCTGGGCAGAGATAGCCAGCTGGGATGCCCTGGAAACAAACTCCTCTGGGTATTCATCCTTAAAAAAAATATACGATATATGCAATAATAACAAACCAAAAAGGGTGTTGTGGGATTTTCTTTTTTTTTTTTTAGTAATCTTTTCGCACTTGAAACGTTAGTGGTGGGACCAGTCAGGCTGAATAACGGCATCGGTGATTTGCTGTGGGTTAGTGCTGCGGTTCGATATGCTCCCGGAGCTGTCAGGCTGGGAGTGGAGGAGGGCTTGCTTGCGAGTGGCTTTTTAAACCCTGGGATTTCAGATGCTATTCGTCATGAGTTACAGCTCGGCAGTCCTGCACAGAGCAGATGTGCGGAGAAAAGGGAGATGCTTACGTCTGAACCCAAAAAGTACGTGCCAAGAGAAAGGATTCAGAGAGTGGGAGCTGGGCAGGGAGAAGGGAAGGGTGCATTTCTCTCCTGCTTTGTTTTCTAAGGAATATTTTAAATTAATTGCTTCTCCTTTAAAAGGAAAAAAAATTCTTATTGGAGTTGTTTTGATGTAATGAATTTTGATTTATTTCTTTGTGCAGCTGAACCAGCTCTCCCCAAAGGAAAATGTTTTATATGTGCTGTTTTATTTTGATTTTCAGGATAGATTTGGAGTTTTGGCTGATGGGAAAAACTGGCTATGCAGGGGAGGGTGTAGCAGGTAATTGCTTATGGTGGTACCTGTTGCACCATCAAAATCTAGCTGATTAAACCTTAGTGTGATATGGTCATTAATAGCAGAAAAAAATTAAATGAAAAGTAAATGCAAATGAAGTCCTAAAGCAGATTTCAGAGTTGTTATCCTTTTGTGGAGCTTATTAATGTAATGGAAAGTGACCTAAATGAAGTGCAGTTGGGAGGTTGGTCAGTTGTTTATATATATAGCTAGGATTATTTGAAAGTATTCATAAAGAAAAGAGGATTTTCTTGTGCATTACAAATTAGTTACGATGGTTTGGGGTAGAAGACTGAGATAGATCAGCAAACTAAATATGAAGAATTTGTGTACCACTGTCCTCAACCCTCTCCCCACTATGTATACCCTGACTTTTTACCAATATAATACTTTGTATAGATTTTAGTATAGAAGATTTCATCCTGAATCTCTGATAATTTGCCTGGAATTAAATTTTTTAGCCAGCCAAATCCAGACATTCAAAGAAGTCTACTAAGAGTACCTGTTTCTTTTTCTGATCTTAAGAGTAGAAAAGAAAGGGTTATGGGAATGGTCCGAGAGAAACTTCAGCTTGGGAGGGAAACTGTGGATATCATCTCATTGCAACAGGTCATTGTACTGAAATAAATCAGAAAGCAAAAGTGTTGGGCAAGCTTTTTGCAGAGTCCACTTCAGTAAACAGGACTTTGAGCACATATCTCACAACTCCAGATTACTTAAATGTACTGCGTGTGTTCTGACGGTGCTGAAGATATTAATTTTTAATTGATTATTTCTATTTTTACATCTTTGTCATGGTGGCTGTGAGGGTTAAACATTCTCTAAATTTTCCTAGGAAGTGCCAGTTGTGTTCCCTGTCATTATTTTCTTCTCAAATTTTGAACTAGTTCACATTGTCTGTTGCTTTCTCTTGCCATAAACTTAGCTTTAAAAAAACATGCATATGTGTAAATATATCTTGGTAAGCTGATCAATAGGTTTAAAGTTGAAGTCTTTTTGACATTGTTTGACTGCTTTCAGAGGTTGCAAATAATGCCCCCCCGGATGTCCTGTACTTTCAGTCTGCTGGGGTGCCAGTCTGTAGAGAGAGTGTGACTGCTAAAGATGCTCTGCTTAATCCAGCAGTCGTTGGCCAAGCAGAAATCATTGCACATGCTGGACTGGGCCCAGAATAAAAGTGTGTGTCTCCATATCGTTGCAGGTGATTAAATGAGGCTGATAAGATTCCTGAACCGCCAGAGCTTGACAAAGCAGTGTTACTGAGATGATTCAGCTTTTGGTACCAATGTACCCTAGAGTTTCTCAGTAATGTAAATATAATAAGAAACACAGGATTGTAAGATATTGCAGCTGCAATGTAAGCAAGCTCTCCAAGCTCTCAAAAGTGGAAAATGTTAGTATACTGGTGTAAGTGAATTGAAAGAGTTATTCATAATGTAGCTGAGAGGCAACCATTAGGATGACTTGCACAAACAGATTGCACTCAAATAGAGTACCTAAAAGTATGGCCACTAGACTGTTTATGAATTCTGTGATAAGAATAGATGTCACCCTGGGAAACATAGAAATAAAAAGATGCTCAAATGTCACATGTAGCTTTGGTAGATACTCAGACATGCAAGCATTCTTAGCGAGTAGGTAACTAACCAGTAGGAAATGCCTGATACCAGATGGTAGTCAATAGTTCAATATGTGATGTGACACATGCAGAATGCATGGCATTGTACAAGTATGCAGATGTGGGCTGCTCTGCAGCTGGATCACTATGTATGCCTCTGGGGCAGCTTGGTGCAGTGAGGACAGGGCCTGGAGTTACCTGCTCTTCTGCTGAGAGTAGACCCAGGGAATGGTATCAGCTGCTTTGTTTGACAGCCTCTGCAAAGTTGAACCATACTTTAACTAATAGAAAGCTGAAGAAATAGGCCAATGGACTTCTCTGACGTTTGCCATGCAAATGGACAAGAGCAGTATGAGGGGCTGCCATATTTAGCAGACAGCAGAAGATGCAGACCAGACTTGAATGCCAGGTGGGATATGTGCCTGATGCCTCTGGAAATTTACTGACTGCCATCAGGATACCTGTGCTACCAATGAAATAGCTGGCTGAATTAAACCAAGTCCACATCAGCTGGATAGTGAAGTGAACCTTTAAACACCTACAGGTAGTCTAGGACTAGCAGAACAACAGGAAGGAGCATGCTTTATTTGCACCCTGTTAAGTTAGTACTGCCTGCAAAAAGACTTGATCTCAAGTGAGAAGGAAATCTATTGATTTCTTTTTTTTTAAATTATAGCAACAAAACCAATAGCAATGAACTGCTGATAAAGTTCAATACAAGTTTGCAATTAACAGAAACCGTTTTTTTTTTCCCAATGCACTCTTTAGTTGTGGAGAAATCTTAAATGAGTATTTCTCTTACCCCCCCCCAAGCTGTTGTAAGCAGATTTTATTTTCATCCACACTTCCATGGAGAAATGCTCTTTAATGTGAGTTGTGCAAACTGAAAAAGGCCCAATGTGGGCTTAAATCTGGTATGAACATGACTTGGAACACACACAGTGCTTTGTTAGACTTCAGTTTGTTTTCTGAGATTCTCTAGTGTTATGTTCCTTTGCTGGCTTGCTTATACACTATTTAAAAATCAAGGTTCAGAAGGAGCTAGTTCTTGTCTGAGATGAAAACTAGGTCTCTGCAGGAAAAAATACTTCGTGGGAATGCTGAGGCTTTCTGACTTGGTACAGTAAACGCAGGTTTGAACCTAACTGGCTTTTGGGCTTCTCTTTTTGCGAAATGGCACTTTCTCCTCAACTCAGAAAAGTAAGCTGCCTTGTGCTGAGTTTTTTCTTCTGGTAGTTCATCATGGTTCCAAGCTGATGATCCAGAGGCAATGTAGGACTTGCTTCAAATGCATCCCATATCTGGAGATTATTGTGAGAGTGAGAGGAAGATGATGATTCCTAATACAGAGGTGCTGAAAATTTTATTACTTTTCATAGTCTTGAAGAATGGTCTGCAGAATTAAAAGAAGACGCCACCTAAAAACAGCTACATCAGTTCTATTTTCAGTGTGCTACACATGGTAGTGGAGAAGGGAAGGATAAAGCTCCTTCACTGCTATATCAAAGTTGCCTTGATGCTTCCTCAGGTCAAATAAAAGGCACTTGCTTTTGTGTGAGATATTGCTTCTTCCTCCAAGATGAGCACTGCCATAAGATAATTGTTTTCTGATAGCAAAATTACTTTTAATATGCACATCTATTCCTACAAAATGTATCAAGGCATGCTCCATTATTTTAATATTTTATAAATCTGAGTCTTTTGGTTGCTGAAATTTCTTTCTAATTCTGCCCGTATTACAATTCCATATTAGTTTGCCAGTGCTGCTTCAACCTTCCTCTGAAATAAGTCTTCAGTACTGCAGTAGCTTGCTAATTGCAAATTGAGCTGCCAGTTTCACTTGTTCTTTGCACATTGGTCTGTTTGTTCCTTTAGTAACGATAAATCCACAAGGAATTCATAAGCACTTCACCCTCCAGATGACTAGAATGGCAATGATATCCTTCCTGGCTGACAGCTTGTTTTATTCTTGTTTTGGAGAGTTGTTTTATTGCCAAATGCTTTCATTTGCCTTTCAGTTGCAGAGACGGGATCTTCAATATCTCCCAGTTTCCTTCTCTTTCTAGTTATCTTCGTCATCTTCATTACCAATGGTGGCTAGGTGCTTTTTTCTAAACAAAGTATTTAGAGTATGTAGTGAGAATCTGTCAGACTGAAATATATAGGCTATTATACTAAACTGTTTCAGTGATCCAGTTAAATTCTCTAAAATTAATCATAAAATATTTTGAAGACAGGTTTTCAAAATATTTAACACCTATAGTGCAATAAACACCAAGGAGTATTTTCAGCAACACAGGAGAAGAGTAGGTATATTGCTACAACTACATTCAATAGGTGTGAAGTGCCTAAAAACCTCTGGAAGACTGTCTTTTCATGTGGGACTTGAAGCCACAGTAGGAAAACTGTTACAAATGAAGTAGGGCACTTACTACAACCTTCCTATTCAATATAATGAAATTAGTCTACGCTATCCGGGTGCAATACAGGCTTATAGGTTCATTTGACTTCTGTTGTCTGTCCCCAGTTCCTTGTGCAAGTAAAAGAAAGTAAGTAGGAAGATTTTCAATTTACTAAGGAAACATATCTGTCCTCATATCACTGAAATAAGATTTCATTTTACTTATGACCTAAACCCCTTTGGATTTTTAACTGTATGTTTAGGAGGGTTCTATTGCTGGCACCATTGAAAATTTTAGGTTGGAAGGGTGGTTGTCAAGTCCCACCTCCTGCTTCAAGCATTGCTAACTTCAGTGTTTTGTAGTTCTCAATGGATGAAGATTGTGCATCCTCCCTAGACTCCTGTTTGTGCGCTTCATCAGTCTCACTGAAAACTTTGCCTGCTGCGACTGTGTCTGTTGCCTCTTGTCTGTTCACTGTGCACCCCTGGGAAGAGTCTGGCTCTGCCTTCTGCACATCCCCCTTCCATGCATAGAGGAATATTAAATAAAAGCAAGCAGATATTACATGGAAATAATCCTCAGCTTAGAGTGATTAGATATTTCTTTGATCTAAACAGAATCTGAATGCTACAGTGCTCATACTAATATCGCAAACATGCTTGAAGTTAGCAGATTTTATTCCCCATGTTCTTCCCCTAAAAGCGTCTGTTGCCAGACACTGTCAGGTGTAAGATACAGGAATTGGTGGGCTTCTGACCTGACTACTTTTAGCAATTTTCGTGTTCCTAAATGTACATGATAGTATGATGCAAATGGTATCAAATGTTGGGGAGTTGCTTTAAATTGCTTTCCACCCCCATCCTACCACCCATGGCCAAAATCTCTTGTTGAAATATGAGAATAGTCCTAGTTGGTGAAGAATATCTCTGGATTCAGGCCTTCAGTTAAGGATATATGCTGTAGAAAAAAAAAATCAGTTTATGTATAAATAGGGGAATGTAGGGAGTGAGATGGGTTCTCTGGTAGAATTGCAGGTCTTTAAGCTCAGAGAGTAAATACTGTAAATAAAATTTACTGAAATGTAGTTAATAGAGGAAATGTATTTCCACTATTATCCTTGCACTTCATCATTCACCACACTTCTTCATAGATGACAATAGAAAAAAATACAGAGCAGAGAATCTAGCAGGAACCAAACTGCCATATTGATGAAAAATATTAGCTATGTGTATTTTTGAAAGTAGCATTAGGAAGACCGCATAGGATTAAGTATAAGTTATTAACGTCTTGCCTTCACTCGTTTATTAGGATGGATGTTTTCATTCTGTAATCACCCTTAGAAAAGCTGATGTCAGCTGCTGTTTTTTTCTTTTTCCACAATCCTTAAAAGTAAGTGCATGTTTTCATGGGATCTGTTAAAAATGCAGGCGCACCTCTCAGGGCAGTTTTTACACATAGGTGTTCTGGCAGGATCTGAGTGGGTCTCCCCAGGAAGCAGAATAGACAGCAATGAAAAGACTATTCATATCTTGACTAGATCCATAAAGCCAGGCCTTGCACCAGCTCCGTTGCCCTTCTCTGGCCTCACTCCAGCACCTCGATGTCTGCCTTGTAGTGAGGGATCCAGAACTGGATTCAAGGCACAGCTTCACCAGTACCCAGTGCAGGGGGACAATCACTATTTTGGCCCTGCTGCCACACTGGTGCTGGTACAGGCCAGGAAGCTGGTGGCTTCCTGGGAATGAGTTGCTTATATTCAGCTCCATCAGACAGCACCCTCAGTTCCTTTCCCATGGCAGTTCCCAGCCGTTCTCCCCCAAGCCTGGAGCATTGCAGGAGATTGTTGTGGCCAAAGTGCAGGCCCTTTGCCTTGTTGAACCTCATCCCATTGGCCACAGCCCATGGAATTGTTCTCAGTTATCACCAGTAAGGAAGAAAATATTATTTATATTTTATATATATATATATGTGTGTGTGTATATATATATATATACATATGCTCAAGCTCTTTAAAACCTCAGGGCAGGATGTTAGGGATCACTGCCAGAGATCAGAATTTCAAAATGTGGTCACATGGTGCCATCATCTGTGGACAGGCAAGACATTTCTTCATGTGCTCCTGTTAAAAACAGCAACATGAGCATCACCCAGCAGTTGTGCTTGCTGTGCCTGAAGCTTGGGACTGCAGGAGTGGGAGAGGCCTTGATTCGAGCAGGTAATGTGTGATATGGCAGCATGTTGCCATCAGCAAACAGTGGCAGCTCATGAAATTGCTCCTGATACATGGCATGGTGGACAGGCTAGAGTGGTAGTATTCTGGCTGGAGGCAACCATGACTGGTGAAATGGGAGCAACAGTCACCTGGCAGCCTGGGATGAGATAGACCAGGACGAGCTATAGAAGCTCAGAGGAGGCGGAGAGGAGAAACCAAGTCAGGAGGAGAGCCCGTGTTATGCCAAAGTGCTACAGTGCCAGTGAGTTCAGAGCTCTCTCACCACTGAGGGGTAAGCATAGAATAAAGGGATTTATTTGTTTGGGGTGAACTTGTGTGATTATTAAAGAACTGAGAAACATTACCTAGGAAAATGTGATGTCTTACGAGATGAAAATGTAAATATTACTGTAGTGTATAAAAGATTTCTCCCTGAAGACTTCAGAATATCTTATGTTGAAGAAAGTAACTCTGATGGCAGGTTTTGACTGCACATGATTTTATTGAATATTCTTTAATCCCCTAAAAATACATCCTGAGATTTCTGCTTACTGCTTTGTTGTTGTGTTGCATTAACAGTCATCCATTCTCTCGTGGCCAAATGGATATGCATTGAACTGAATGGATATGCATTGATGCAGTGTTAGTATTGACTAGATCTGTTGAGCGTGCTGCCTGCCTAAGCATGCATAGCTTGTGTTGTAATTTGAGGTGCATTTGAACATAGCATCAGATAATTTTAAAGGCATTTATGGCCCACTATACCTTCTGGTAGCAGGCTTTTGTCTTGCTTTTCAAAAATGCTTAAATCATGGTTGAATTTGGTTCTTTTAAGTTTTGCACTCAGGTTAGATTTGGATGTGTTTAAACAAATATGAAAGTTCTGCAGAGAAAGATGTGAAGACCTGGTTAGTGCAATTTGTCTTAATTATAAAAGTATACCAGTACTGGAACAGAAATGCCTTCAGGAAATATACTTTTGGTATCTTCCTTTAAAACTTTCAGGTCTTGGAATAAAAATCTGTTGCTTCAAAGTTTAATTAACTCAGATTAAGGCAGGGAAAAATATGTGCTAGTTACTTGCCAGTGCTTTCCCACAAAAATAAGAGAGCAACACAGTGTTCCTCCCACTGTCAGGTTGTGCAGACACACTCACTAGAGTAACTTGCAAAACTTCGAGTAAATCCTGGCATTTGCTAATCCCTGCCCAAGTAGTGCAGGTGGTGCTTGAGCTGGAACACAAGCCCAATTGTTTTACAGCAGCACTTATTTTCATGTTTGTTGTCTACTTTTTTTGTTGTTGTATTATTCTCATGTGAATAATTATTATATTAATGTCTTATTAATTATAAAACATATTAGTAATTGATAACCCTTGCTTTCATTGATTTATAAGGCTGGATATATAGACATCTTGTTGAGTACCTGTCGTAGTTTGAGGCCCCTCAAACAGTTCTGTGCACCCCCCCCCCTCTTTTCTTCCCCAGT
>JASSUY010033731.1:18573-59718 GCA_032466535.1 Forpus xanthops
GAAATTCATAGTGAGTTTCTGAAATGAGTTTCTGCAACTGTGAGTACCCATATGGTGAAGTAAAGCATAATGCATACAACAGGAAAGTACTACTTGCCCTGAAATAGATCTGTGTAATACTCCTATATAATAACCCTCTATACAGAAGGATATAGAGGTATTTAGATGTAAATCCTGAGCATACCTAACAGATAAGCTGGAAAGGAAGAAAAGGAGTTCTTTCCATTTCTCCTCAGTTTAGCCTCTTTGGAACGCATTGCTAGAAATGAGGCAGAGTTCTGTTTTAGTGCACACACGCTGCTGAGATTACATTTGAGGGAAAAGAAAAAGAGTTTAACATGGTTAATTTCTATGCCTAGGCAGTCCTGCTCTGAAAGCATGGTGCAGCTTGTGCTTGGTGCCACTGAATGGATGCATTCCCTTGCAAGCACCTCCCTGTGCACTACCTGCTGACACTACCTCTTGCACCTTCTTCAAGGGTAAATGCTACAAACTGTGACATTTTTTTCTTGCTGCCTAATTGCTGGGAACAGCAGTGGCATCCTCCTTATGTTGCCAGCATCAGGAGACACTCACTTTTTTTCCTTTCTACTTCTAAAGTGATGGTAACTTTGGTGAAGTGTCATGTTGATGGCAGCCATCCTATGATACATAAGGCCCATCAGACTCGTGAGAAGGCTTGAAGGCAGCTTTCTGCTTTGAAGACATCTTTTCAGCCCCAGGAGCTTTTCTGTCAGTGTTCCTGTTCCAGACCCACTTTTCTGCAGATGTTTGGGCTGTGTTATGCATCTCACCCAGTGCTCCCTATCTCTGAACACAACCCGTCCTGGGGAACACCCACAGTGGGATTGTACAGCTGACAGGATAATGTCCAAAGCTAGAACTGTTGTATGAGGAGGGAGCTCTAGTTTGTACACTTCACAGATATGTGAGGAAAACCAGGAGGCAGAAAAGAGAAGCAGCAGTATGGGAGATTAGGAGCTAGCAGCAGGGAAGAAGAAAGGCTATTCTCACCATTTTCAAATGACTGAATTCTACCAATGGGGTGATAATTATCATCTTGATCCTGTTCTCTCTCCCAATTCCTCTCTCACAGACCAAAATCAGCTTTGTTTGACACTCCGCGCATCACTGAGATGCACAGCAGCAAAATGTGGTGATGCGAAGCAGGTCCTTAGCTGTGACAAGTTGCCTATGTGAGTGCTCTGCATGGCTTAGCTGCTTTTGGCTTGATCAATAAGCATTCTCCATCAGGCAACTAGGACTCTTCTTGTTGATAGAGCTAATGAGAACTGAGTGGATTAGCTGTAGGCTGCCCTTCTGCTGAGTTTAGCCAGTGATAAATCTGAATCGTTTAAAAAGTAGAGAGTTAGTGGGGTTTTATTCATGTGCTGGAGATAAAGGACTATGAAAGAAGTGTCAAGACTATTTAATGTACTTGTACTTACACAGGCAATGCTACGCTGCTGTTTGACTTCTGGTCTCCTATCTTTTCTGTGGGGAATTTCCAGGTTTTGCAGCACTGTAAATTAGTGAATAGGGAGTTTGAGGAGACCCAGAGGACTTAATGTTCATTAAGAGTGGGGTTTGGTATCAGTGCTCCTACTAATACTGAACTCTGATAGGCAATTCTTTGCTGAACTGAAGTGTGTGTTGTCAGCTAGCTCTGAGCCCTCAAAGTGTGGCATTTACCATGACTGAGTTTTATGCTAGTACATCTTTGCCTTTTCTACATCATCATAATAACTTCCTTAGTATTTTTTCCCAGTCTGTTTCCCCTGTTGTGTTTTTTTATATATGTTTTGTTAAAGTAATGAAAGCTACTTGAGGAAACTTGATGATAGGCGCTGTAAAAAGAACTCAGAGATGTGTATTTGATTTCCATGAACTGGGGAAGTGAATGTTCTGCCTTGTTTCAACAGGGTGAGCACATATATCCTGGAATAAGTGTCCTGGATGGGCTAAGCTTTCCTTTTCCTCTGTTTTCCGCTCAGGGTTTCAACATGGGCACCCATCCACACACTGTGACCAAGGCAGAGATCCCCGACTATGTTCTTTACACCGTAGGAACATGTGTACTCGTTATTGGCTCCATTGGCATCATCGGAAACCTTCTAGTTCTCTATGCATTTTACAGGTACAAAAATTCCTTTTACAGTTCATCTGACTGGCTTTAAGGTTCATATCTGCATACGTGTGCAGATGCTCTGCATTGGTTCCCTCTTGGATTAAATTTCCAAGCAAAAGTTTATTGCACCAAATAGAGGGGAAAGGCAACCCATTACCATACACATTCATGCATATCACTGATAACTTCAGTGTAAATTCCTCATGTTTTAAGGAATAAAAAAAAAAAAGATGAGAAAATAAATACCTTATTCCATAAACTATTTCAACTGCAAGTTTAAAGAAGATGTTAACGCTTTTAATGATAGAAACCACAGTTTCCTAGTTACAGACTTCTTCACTCACCATGTAGAATGTGCAGAAACACTTGACAATGCCTGATGCTCCTGGAAGGACCAGATGTTCTGGAAGGACCAAGAAAACAGTATGCTACATGAGATGAACTCATGCCATCAGTGTATTCCCTGCTTCAGGCAGATCATAGGATTTCTGTCAGCTTGTTTGCTCACTTGGCTTGTGACAGTGTAATAGACAGCCAAAACTACTGCAGCTGGAGTATGCAAAAATCTCATGGAAATAAAATAGAAGCCTTCTGTCTTAGACTGTGATGTTGGCTTTCAAAATCCTCCTTGCGACTGCTTCCTGTCATCATACATGTTTTATGCAGAGGGGGTTTACAGTGCTAGAAACACTGGTGGGGTTATGAACCAAGCATTGATTTCTTATTCTTAAATGTTTATGACAAATAGTTTAGTTATTTTGAACAACTGGCTTTTAATTTGAGGTAGAGAAGAAATGGGATTCCCTGCAGCTGTAGATAACATTCATGATTTTTGAAATGCAGCGCACGGTCTCTGTTTTTCTTGAAACTTCTTTATTTAGCTGCTGTAATAAAAGCCTTAAATTGTCAAAGGAGGAAAATCTCCATAGGTGGATGAGCACCTGCAAAGGTGTGAACTCTCTCACCCAGCTGATGCAGGCAGTTATGAGACCCAAGGTTTTGTTAGAATTGCAGCAGCATTGAGATGGCTTTTTCAATTTCTTTTTCAGTATTACTTTATCAGCATGAGGAAAGAAATTCATGTTATCTGCAAATATTAGTATTTTAAAGCACATCAGAAAGGCCTCAGCTGTTCGACTTTCTACACTAAAGGAAGTGTTTGAGGGAACAGAAACAAATCTTGAAAATTACTGTGTGCAGCTTGCAAGAATAAAGTTATTTATAAATCCTGCTTCTTTCCTATATCTCACAGAGTGTGCCAAGTTACCTTGTTTTGCATTATATGTGCCTAACTCTGTGAAAAGCAACTGAGATCATACACTAAGTATCAGAGCATTTTACTTCACCATGCAACTGATACAGAGGTTGACACTGAGAGTCTACTAATTCACTGTACCTACTGCCTTCTCAGTATATCCTTCAAAAGTGACAGTCTTCAGGTAGATTTGAGTGACACTAACTCACAGATTAACTTAATTTTCCTAGTGGGACATAATACTTGATCAGAGCAACAAGGGCATATTCAACCAAAGAACCCCAAGTAGAAGTGAGAAGTTCTTTATTATGCTACCAGTATCTTTATTCCTCTTGACCAGAGCCAAGGGTATCCTTGAATACCAGCATAAAGTTTCCAAGGAGGTTGTGACTCCAGATATCCCTGTCAAGTGAGACTACATGAAGTGGTGAGATGTGGGGAAAAAAATCTGGAAGTTATATTTGTTTTCTTCAGATAAATTTTGCTTACAGACTGGCTGCTGCTTTCACACTCTTTGTTCTGGAACCCAATGTTGCCTGCCCATCTACAGCCGAGAGCTTTTGTTCTCCCTTACAAGGTGTATATGAGTAGTATTTATTTCAAATCTCTGTGCATGCTTTGTGCCGTAGCACTTTGCAAAGAATCATTTAATCAGCGGTAATGTAGTGATTTTTGAGGTCACCAGCTTTTAAGAATTCACCTAAAGGAGATTATTTGGCTCTGTAACTGTTTCAGATCCTGGTCTTGTGTAGTGCCAGACGCTCACAGTATTACTGCACTTATAGGGAAGTGCTCTTGTCCTGAAGAAATTAATTTTTTTTCAAGATAGCTGAATTCTCCTCATTTTCAGGTAGAAACAACCTATTTTATCTCACCTGCTTTTGTCAGTCATCATTTTGAAATAACTACATCTGTGGCTGCAGTAATTCCTTAATGATTAGCTATTGACTGACTGTAAGTAACCAGTGGATAGTATTTGTTCATGCTAATAAGCCAAGTTATTAAGTTAACTGTTCACTTTGTCTATTTAAAACCATGCTATTTCTCATGTTTTTAAGCAACAAGAAGCTGAGGACACCCCAAAACTACTTTATAATGAATTTGGCTGTGAGCGACTTCTTGATGTCAGCTTCTCAGGCACCCATGTGCTTTGTCAACAGCTTGCATAGAGAGTGGATACTTGGAGATATAGGTACTTTTCAACACTAATTTGCTTCTCACTAGCTCTATACTATCTGCAGCCCTTTTTAGCCATAACAACCTTGGCAGCAGCACAAGACTCTTGAGTGACATCAGTGAGCATGATAGCAACATGTTTTGTGTTATATATGTCAGTCTTTGATCTTACTTAGTTTGGAAAGAAAGAAGTCAAGATCAACATATAATCTTCTTGCCTTTTAACTCATAAGGGTGGATGCAATGACTGTCAATGGGTAGAGAAGTTTTATTAAGTTGTAATTATTTTTTTCTGTATTAGTTTAAGAGTGAGTTATTTTTATTTGGAAATATATGCGGATATCCATTGGCATAATTCTAGGAATCTCACATTTAATTAAGAGATTTAAATAACAAGAGTCGGTTGAGGACTCTGCAAATTCAAGATCCTTTCTTTCCAACCATAAAAAACCAGAAGTGATGCATGCTCAGATTATAGTTGAAATGTGAGTATAGCAAGTTCTTCAGAAGGCTCAATGCTCTGCTTCGTGCTGCTGATCGCATCATTGGGTGAATATTTGCACCAAATAGTGGTTGTGTATTGGTGGAGCAAGCCCAGAGACCATGTGTTATTTAGCAGCAGAAAGGACTCTTTTTCAGTTTGAGGATGTTTTTAGTTCTATTCATGCCCTTAGATAAAACCAGTGTAAATTATCATGCTGCCACAAAGTGAAGCAATTGATTTGGGTTGAGTGGCCTTTGGTCCTTTATTGTAATTTACTTATAAAAGCTTCAAAAGAAGTCTGCTTTAAGGTTGAATCTGGTGTTTTGATTGCCTCCTATTACCAGTGGGCTGTTGTCTATATCCACATGTGCTGACACAAGATCTCAAAAAATCAATGATCTTTTGACACAGATTTCTGAATCAAATTAGGGACAGTCTAACTCTACAAGATTTCATCTGCTAGTGCAATGCCTGAATGCAAAAAATGAGAAAAAAAACCCTACTTCATGTAAAAACTGACAGGTTTTTTTAAAGTGCTCCATCTGGTCTTTTAACCATCAAATTTAAACCACTTCTACATTTTTAAGCCATGTAAACCAAAGCCATTGTTTTAAACACTCATCTGTCATTAGCAGACAGATGTCTGCTGCAGCCTGTGAAGATCAATATACTGGGCAACAATCCAGGAAAATGTAACTTTAATTAGATTGGATTTTATTTGAGGCAGTTTTCCATTAACAAAAGGTTCCCAGTTGCAGCCCACAGGGGAGAGTAGGACTTGTTAAATGCATATATTTGTATTTTATTAATATTTGTGGTTTTTCTAATGAGCTTTTAATAACCATGAAATTGTGAAACTAAGAAAATCCTTCTAATGGGAGAGAAATACTGAGCCAGAAAAAAAATGGGAGGTTTTTCATGTCAGGCTCTGAGAGAAAACACACATCTGTTTTAAGAAAATCCCTGACATTGCCATTTTCTACTCCAGGCTGTGACTTGTACGCTTTCTGTGGTGCACTCTTCGGAATAACCTCAATGATGACTTTATTAGCTATTTCTGTTGACCGCTACCTTGTGATCACTAAGCCCCTGCAATCCATACAGTGGAGTTCAAAGAAACGCACCATGCAGATCATCGCTGTCGTGTGGCTGTACTCGCTGGCATGGAGCGTCGCTCCGCTCCTCGGGTGGAGTATGTTGTCCGCTCTCTCTCTCTTCTCATACTCCCTTTGTGGCCTCTTTTAGCCTTGCTTGGGGTACAAAACAATGAGGTTTTAATAAGTTCTTGGGAGGATGCCTCACCACTGCCTCATGGTTTGTTGTACCGCGTATCTGTGTATGCTGCAGAGCAGATACCTTTCTCCCCTTACCCCAGGTCGTATGTCAAGCAGAAGAAACTGCAGATGGAGTATTAGGTGTATATGAGAGTCTGGCAGTCAGGACTTCCTCTTCACACATGCACTCACATTCTCAGATCACATGTATAATATGGCCATCCAAGCTCTTGCAGACTATGTATATAGTACAGGGCTTATTTTAAGTGCTCAGTTGTTGGATTTGCAACTGTGCAAGATTTGAGTGTATGTATGAATAATGTATTTCATGTATTTCATAGGTTCCTATGTGCCTGAGGGCTTGATGATATCCTGTACGTGGGACTACGTAACCTACTCCCCTGCAAACAGAAGTTACACTATGATTTTATGTTGCTGTGTTTTTTTTATTCCCCTGATAATAATATTCCATTGTTATTTGTCTATGTTCCTGGCCATAAGACGTACTGGCAGGTAAGCAATGTAGCTGAAATAAGTAAATTTCTTTTCTTTTTTTAGAAGACTTTCTCAATTTCTTTTGCTGCAGAAAAGTCTGAATCAAAAATTTATCCTAACTGAAACTGGAAATTAAATGGTAGATTATTAACAGCTATGACTAGACAAATATTTTTATCAATGTAAAATCTGGAATGGATATGTGTATTTTGGCATCGGGGAAGAAGTCTCTGGTGGTTCTAATCTTATCACAATGTGCGGTAGTTAATAATACATCTGATAATTTGATAGTTAAGATTATTTGTATTTCATATTTCAGATATTCAGAATATGGTCCTCGTGCATTCCAGCACAGTTTTCAGCATGTAACAATGGAGGCAACGTCTGCCTTTGAGCTGCTCTGTAAACATAACTTTCCTTATACTTTTTGCCAGCTTTATTTAAAGCAGGCATCCCAGAAAACTTTGTGATTTACTCAAGCCTCACAACTGTACACACAATATCTGACTGTGCTTGTTAAGACACTTTCTTTTTTCTTTCCTAAATTCTTGATCTAGATTGAAAAAAAAAAAAACAAAAAACAAAAACTGTTTTAGATCAGTAAAGTAACTTCATTCTGTCAGTTATTTCCCCCCTAATAAGCACATGACTTGTCTCTGATCTGATCCAACACCAGGTGGGGTTGTGAGTCCTTTCCACTGCTTTCATAGTCACCAGCTCTGATGGCTTTCCTCTGGCCTTAGGCACTTGAAGTCATTTGGCCTTATAAGGCTAAATTCCATTTTAACAAACATGTTTAGCTATATGCCTAAATTCAACTTCTTACTGAGCTTTATATTTTGTCCTTAGTCTTGACATTTAAGAATGAATCTTAAAAACAATGGTGTCTTGTACACCCATGAAGCGCAATGACTGCAGGATTTTTCTGCGCCTTTTGCTCACTAATACAGTACACTCACTTTATGAGAATGTTCACAGTGCAAGAGGAAGCAGTTTGTTACCCTGCTGGCTAATAATCGCTGACATATATCTTCATTAACAACACTGATATGGAAAAATTGTTATTCCTATGCTAAACCATATGAAACAATTTTTCTAATTGTGTGTGGGGTGTTTGTCAGATATGAGAAGATAATTTCGTGGGACCTTTTTTTTGGCAAAAATATTAGGTCTACCTGTTGTATTCCCCTCTGAAAACACTTTTCTTCAGTGAATGAATCTGCAGGGAATGTCTCCATAAGTGTTTAGGGCCAGGTTCCTCAGACTAGTCAAGCTATTCCAGCACATACTACCTCATGAGCTGAATTTCGGCAAGCTGTTTCTCCCTTGAAAAGGAAAAGCCAAAAGATTTGATTTTTGCATCCATCTGTGCCTTTGCTTTTTCCACTTCTGAGAACAACGAAGGGAAATGGGTGCCAATTTCTTTACCCTCCCAAACTGAAACTCTTGTTGTGATAGGATAAGGACACGGCAGTCCTGTGCTATAGTCCCAGGGGTTCTTCTGCCTCAGTTCCACACACAAACAAAGCTCAAACAGAATGCCTGGGCCCATTTCAGTACATGAATTACCAGAGTTTTTAAATATCGGAGGACAAAAGCAGAGGTAGAGGAGGGAAAGATGAAATCTGCTTCACTTTGCATATTGCTGAGATGTTGCACCTTACTTTTTTACCCTCCTGCTGGTGTATTTGTATTCTTTTTCCCTCACAGAGATGTTCAAAAGCTGGGGTCTTGCAGTCGGAAATCCTACCTCTCTCAATCCATGAAGAATGAATGGAAACTGGCAAAAATTGCTTTTGTGGTCATTATAGTGTTTGTCTTGTCCTGGTCTCCATATGCTTGTGTCACCTTGATTGCCTGGGCAGGGTAAGTGAAAATATCATCCAGAGAGCCTGGGTTATTCTGAAATATAAATATGATTACTACTGTACCTACAAGAAACAGATCTCCCTTTGAAAGGCTTTTAAGTAGCTATTACGTTTGAGGTGATATTGTATTTTTCACTATATTCTTGTGGATAAAGCTAGAAAAGGGACAATTTTTCTTTGTATTTTAAGACTATTACGACTTTCTATCTGCATTTTGGTATATGTTGTTTCCTCTCCCCCATGATATTTTCTTTGCATGAATTGGAGGAGTTACCTCTTTTCTCTTCTAATACCTGTTCTCTCAAGAAGCTTCTTCCATACACTGCTGTCTCTGACAAAGGAGAGAAGATAAGTTTATTCCCTCATATTCGCCCCTGAGCTCCCATCTTCCTCCAGCTGCTCTCTGCTCCAAAGGGACACGTTTTCTTGCCAGTGCACATTCTTGATTTCAAGGTCAGGTTGGGCAGGGCTTTGAGCAACCTCATCTAGTGAAAGATGTCCCTGCTCATGGCAGAGAGGTTGGAACTGGATAATCTTTAAAGGTCTCTTCTAACCCAAACTATTTTGTAATTCTGTATTAGTTGTAATTATCCAGTGCTGACACTGATCAGACATGACTGACTGTGGGTTAAGAAGAAAATACTGGTTTCAAATCAACTTCTAGTCCCCTTTTCCTTCTGCAGTGTCTGCAACTAAGTCATTGATGACCATTGCTGTGCAGCACAGATGTTGCTGCTGAACGACTTTTAGGTTTGATTCTGTTTTCTTTTTCATCACCATTCACTTTTCCTGGATGGCCACAATGGGCTTGATTAAGTGTGTTGTTGTTTCTTTTTTGTTTGCTTTATTTTACCTTTTTTTTCTGGTGTAGAAACAGGAAAGGTGATTCTATGTGCTCCTGATTACCCTCAAATAGGTAACTAATTACTTGCAAGTCTTCCATCTTCTCCAAATAAATAAAATCAAGTACATGCTGTCAAATGCAAGCCTTTCATTTGAGCAAGGAATGCATGTGAATGAATTAACATTTTGTACGCAGCACAAAAACGATCAAAAAGAGTAATAAATATGTTTTAATAATTTGGTATCAATTCATGGCATAGCTGTGTGTAATATTTTTGCTTTGTTTTAGTCGAGCCAACACCCTAACACCATATTCCAAATCTGTGCCAGCAGTTATTGCCAAAGCTTCTGCAATCTACAACCCCATCATATATGCAATAATTCACCCAAGATACAGGTACAGTACAAATATAATTATGTCTATAACTGTACATACAATTGTGTTTTTTGCAATGAATGAACTACACTCATTCCTTCACCCTCCTCCCATGCAGTGTGCTCTCCTGCCCTGATCACCCCATGATGGGATATGAATAATTAGAGCCTTCACTGGATCTATCTGGTACAGGGCAAGCTGTATAACACATGAAGCTCCAGATGTGGCCTCGGGAGTGGCCAACAGGGGAGAGCAGTCCCTGTCTTCACCTTCCTTTCCTCTCACAACCCTGATTTGTCCTGTGGAGCTGCACAACACTGTGACTGACATGAGAAGGAGCTGATATTCAGGGTCATCTTTTGTCATACCAGGGACAGCTGCAAATAGGTTTCTCCAAATAAAAGGTCCTAACCACCAGGGTTCAAAAATCCCATCATCACCAATTTAAGAAGCTATATAAGCCTATGTTAAAGGTTTGGTTTTCTGAAGCACTTCAGTTACTCTCTTTCACCAACTTCAGTACAAATGTGAGTAAGTAGCTGGTCTTTGGGAGAAGCTCTGTAAGAAGCAAACAACACTTTCATAGCAGTTCTGTGCAAAGTGAGAGCTATCAGAAGCTGGTAATACAGGTAGAGCTCCATGCAAATGAGCAAGTTTTCCAAATATACTGAAAATACTGCCTTTTCATTATCTGGCTTGCTAACTTTGGTCAAGTATTTGCCTTTGAAAAACAAAGCAGACATTTCTGAAATACTCTATGGACAGAAGTATCTTCTGAAGGCTGTTTTCATATTTGTTTAATTTAGTTGTTTCAGGAAAAAGAATCTCAATTCTTGGCTCTTTCAAAAAATTGCTTTGACTTCAAAAAGATGTTTTGTACTGCACTAATGGGGTTCACTGGGCAAAATGTTGATCAGTTCTCTGAAATGCCTGAATGGATTTTGCAGATATAAAATATTTCTGACTTTATGCCTTCATAAACAAATTATGCTATAATTCTACTTATTGTTACAGATATCAATTATTGTGTATTTTAAAACAGAACACTGTCAACCCAGCACAGTTTCATTAGCAAATATTCAAACACTATTCAGTGTCAATAAGCTGCATGGGTAGCCAACTTTTCTTGCCTATTTAGTTTCTTCTCAAGGCTCTGAGAGTGAATGAGTTTCTGAGCTGAAAGCTATACATTCTGATTTTTATCCAGGTCCTCTGACTGCAGCAAGGTAAGGGATAGAGAGTATGAAATTAACTTGTTCTCACAGAGTAGATGATTAGAAAGGTAATGGTTCATTGTAAAAAGATTTCCATACTGTTGCTCTGATGGGAAATCTACAGGAATGGGTGAATAGGATGATAATTTAATATACCATAACAGATGCTTCTCTAAAGAATTAAAAATGTTTCCCTTTGCAGAAGACCATTATAATGGTCCTTTAATGACTTCTCTAGAGCATCCCAATTGGTCTCCAGAGACCAGATCAGCCTTCCCTGACATTTAAGGAAAGCATGAGAAGGAGCCACCTTGCATTTCAGAAAGGTCACCAGCTCTTTGTGCTAGTTAGGACCTACAGGCATGTAGAGTATGGATACATCTAAAATTATGATGTTTTCGGTCATGTGGTGCTAGAAGGGGTTACAAAGGACTTAAAGCTTTTTTTTTTGCAAGGGAATAAGCTGATGTGGTATCCTTCTGAACGGTTTCATATAAGGACAAACTTACCTTGCACTTCACAGGCACTATGCAAGCTAAAACTTCTTTTTTGTAGTTGATGGTTTATTTAGGCATATCCTGCTAGCTTCAGCTCAGAAACATGTCCAGGTCCTGGCAAAGTGAGTCACTTCTGTTAAAATGTCTAAAAAACTAGGTTTCCAAAACTCTGGCTAAATTAGGGGATTTTAGAGGGTTGTTTCTCAGGGCTTTTTTAGTTGATTGATATAAGGAAAGAGATACAACTCCATTGTGTTCTCTCCATCTCAAGCATTAGGTGGGCTCCTAAATGGTTTTTCTTTCCCACCTTTGTAATTCACAGCTGTGTACTCTGAAGAAGCTATACCTCACATATGATATAGAGCTGAGAGCTTGCATCTTCCAGAGCTGTACAAAATGTGTTTTTGAAACACTGACAGTGAAAAATACTTTACAAACATTTTGCTTTTTCTATAATAAGGAACTGCTATTCAGCATATCTGTAGATTTTTCTGCAAGTCTTGCAAAGCTATCTTCCTCAAACGGATGCTGCATTAAGTGTGGATGAAGCACGGCTTATGCCGCCGTGGTAAATGTGATAAACGTACAAATACCACTAGATGGCAGGGTTATTCGTTGGTATGAGGTTCGTTTCACCCGGGAGGAGGAAAAGCTGCTAAAATGTATTGCCCAGGAACTGGGATTTTGGAACTGGAAACTGAGTTTGTTGTTTTGAATGTCTGATAAATGACAGCGCGGTCGTAAGAACAGTTAAAGGTTCTCAGAAGGCTGGTGGAAATACACCCAGAAATAGTGAAAACATGTATAATTGAAAATGCCTGTTATCGTAACTAACATCATTTTACATGCTCCAAACCCCTGAGCTTATCTTAGTTTCTGAAGGATCCAGAGAATTTTAATTTATAACAGGAGAAGGACTAGTCTCTGATGGCTTGCAGAATTTGAATGAGAAGTTTTGCATTGCTGGCTGACCCACTTTGAACCTGGTATTATTTTTTTCTGATCCAAAGCTATTATGTTGAGTGATTCTTTGTATTATTTCTGCAGGGTCAAGCGAGTGTTTTCAAAGCAGATACCATAGAATGAAATACTTCAATTAGTCTTTTTTCTACCACCAGCACTGGCTTTTCCAAGTAAAACTAAAAACAGCTGGAGTCCACAAGATTTTCCGACACTCTCTTAAAAAGCGTTTTGTTTTGCTTTTTCCCTGCTTCCTATTTTGTATTTCTAAACATATCAACAAGAAAAGTGTTTATGGAGCTCTTGTGAAGGCTTTTCATAGACCTGGGAGTATTCCAGTCAGGAAACATAGTAATATTGGGTCCCTTGCGATCAATTAAACATGCAGTTTTAAATCTGAAACAGCAGTTACAGTACACCAGCAACTCAGCTGGTGACAATATGTTGGCAGGACCAATTTTGCTTGAAGAGTAAATAATGGATATGTATGTAGAGATCAGGGTTTCTGGGTAATTTCCAAATCTTCTAATAATTCATGTTGCAAGTTGACAGTAATTTATTCAGTGATGGATAAATGGGCTAGTCTGTTCATGCTGAAGACTTAAGGGCTTGGGCAGGGAGTGCATTACCATTTTGAATTGGTATTACCAAAACAAATAAAATCCGTGTTATTTTCCAAATCTTTCTAGAAGGAGGCATCTAGAAATCAGGACCTAAAGAATTCAGATATGGCCCAAACCAAAGTTGCGCAACTACAACAGTTAGGGACTTTTTTGCAGAGAACTGCTGTCACTTCATCTTAACACCCGGACAGATCAGAGAAGTTTTTGTGGGGATTCCTTACCTTAAGCAATGAAAAAAAAAAAAGTAAATTACAACGGGTGCAACAGAAAATGTAACAGTGACTTTTGTGCTAGCACTTGGCTTTTTAGAACTGCTCGGGAGGTTAATTGTTATATACCCCTGCTGAACCCCTTCCCACCAGGATGAAGAAAAATACTTCTCTCCCCGATAAGTATCACTAGAAACAACAAATATGAGTAAGTAAGGAAATGTGCACAGATTTTTAATTCAGGAAATGCTGTTTTGTGTGGGAATCAAATTTTTACTCCTTAAACAATCTGTATGTGAGAGAATGTCACTTGGCTGTGTTAGTCATTTCAGAAACTTCCTTAGATTTTGGAAGTTTTAGGTTTTGTAGTCATTTGTTCATAGCAAGCAGGGAAATTCTGCACCTTTGTGTTTCCAATTTGCTCCCAATGGAAACACAATTACACAAAAATTATTTGTTCAAAACTGCTCCATCATAAATAACTGAATAATCATAAATATTTTTATTGATATTATTTTATCAAAAAATGTGTTTGCAATTACTAATATTTTAGTTGTCTTACTTTTATTTCAAAGGATTATAAAGATATCATTAAATAAGCACGTCAATTTATACCTACTCTGTACTTCACACATACAGTATTAAAACACCTTTCAAAACCTGTTGTTTCATTACAGCCCACAAAATGTCCCTCAACAGTCTTCCCAAATATTAGTAAAATCAAAACTCTGCTCCCTGAAGACATCAGTAATGGTCTTGTGTTGTCCTTGAAAATTCACAGTCAGATATACATTTCCTGAACCTTCAGAGTGAGCAGGTCTCTGCATGAAATCCTTCTTAATAAACAGGATGGTATGTTTTACACAAACTTGAACTGCTTGAATACTTTACAGCCCACATGGGCTGTAGCAAATATCAAAAGTCACATCTGTGTCTGGGGAGGTATTATACCAAGCGCAGCACTCTGGCTAGCATCACTCCGCATCACAGTCCTTGGCGGCAGCAAGGAGGCAGGCCAGATGGCATTGCACAAGGGAGGTTCTTGGGCTCTTCTGCACCATATGGGGCCAGGGATGGGGTCAGGAGAAACAGACCTTTAATATCATAACTGAGGTTATTATTTAATGAATAAGGAAGGTTAAAAATTCTTTGGGGCCTAGATCATACCTCTCCCCTGTGCTTGTATGGAGTGTTAATTCCTAATAGGATCCACCATGATACAGATAAGAAACAATACCTCATTCTTCTGGCCCTTTCCCCCTTTGTTTTTTTCCCTTGTCCTGAGCTTTTGTACAGTGAAGAACTTCATACCAGCTAACCTGAAAGTTTTCTGGGCTAACCTTGTAATTAAATCAGAAGCAATAATATTCTTCAATGTATTTCCAATTCTTATTACTTATCCATGCAGCTCTTCCATATGTGTTTTGACCTGAGGCCCAGAAGCCACCTGCTATTTTCCACTAGATATACCACGCTTTTTCCATGTAGACTTTAAGACCTCAATCAAAACAGAAACCATGCTGAGGTTATGGAAAGAGACAGTACTTTCACCACATGATTTTTCAAAGCCATGTCTTCAATGTGCCATCTGTTCCGTCTCTTGTCCCATTTTCCTTCAGAAAAACCATCCACAATGCTGTTCCCTGCTTGAGGTTCCTAATACGAATATCGAAGAATGACCTCCTGAGAGGCTCCATAAATGAGTCATCATTCAGGACCTCTCTCTCCAGCCATCAGTCGCTTGTTGGCAGGACCAAGAGCACCTGTGTTTCATCAGTTTCCACTGGAGAAGCTGTAAGTCTTTTCTTGTTTCCATGAAGGAAAGTGAGTATAGTATTTCTCCGACTCCCAAAATAAGTGACTCTACAAATATATATTCAAAATTAGAGAATGGAAAAGGGGGGAGGGAAAGGCAGAACATCTGTGTAGTTCAGATGCTTACTGGAACCATGGATGTTCCAATTAAGCCTTAAATATGAATTTTAAAAAGCCATTATCAGACATGCCCCATGTCACCAGCCACTTCTTATATTTCAGTATCTGAGGAGTCTGGAGGAGGGGAAAAAAATTCTCAAACCTATCCAAAAGATGTCTTACGAGTTTAAAGGAAGTCCATTCCCTGCAGGACATAAAATCTTTTGATTTGTTTTCCTGGATTTTACCCATGAGGAGTAAAAGATTCTTGCACGCAGGGCAAGGTGGAGTGTTTTCTAAGGCTGGTGATTTGGTCAGTTAGAAATGAAAGGAGTGTCTTCATAGCCCCTCTTGGTATGATTTCCCCTGCCCCTATAAGCCACCAGAAACCAGCCTTGCCCTCAGAGGTGCTGGGAAGGTGGCTCTGGGGAGAGATAGCTGCCGTGGCTAGGGCTGGGCTGGCGCTGGCCCTCACAGGGATCAGCACTGCTCCACACTCATCTTGGGTGTAAGAAACCTCCCAGAGCAATAGCTATAGTCAGTAACCTTTCACAAAGGTATGAATCACTGTGACAGACTGAGTGTCAGACTCTAGGCTCTCCCCTTGAACCAGGTGGCAGTGGTCTGTGCGAGGATGGGGCTCTGTTACTTGCATGCTTTCAGGGTGCTGCTGCTGAGAGTCTGGCCATGGAGCTGCATTTCAGTGAGACTGTAATGACTGAGTATTTTCAGGAAGACTGAAGTCCTTGATGTAGGCATGGATCACCAGGAAAGTGCACCAGTCTCAGACAAGATAATTTAGCATTGAATTTTCTGCTGGAGAATGGAAGTTCTTTTCACGTAGCAGCACCAGGGAGGTTTCTAAACTTGTTCAGGGCAGACAGACTGTAAAGCAAATGTGCCTGAGCAAAAAATGCAGTGTTCACACGGAAATTAGGCAGTCTCAGCCAATGCAAGCACTATGCCCAGGTTGCTGACATGAAATTCAGACCTCCTAGTAGAGAAATCCAAAACCAGAATGAAAAAAACCCTCCAACCCAAGAACAAATGAAAAAAACACTCTAAGTGCCTGAGAGGAAGGCTCACTGCCTAAGCCCTAATGAATCAAAATCTACCCCATTATGAAAGACAGGTTACTTTGCATTCCCTGCTGTTGCTTCCTCTCTTGCACATTAACCATACAGCTGTATCAGGTAGACTTTCAGTTAAAGTGACTAACTGTGCTTTACTGAGTAGACTCAGCCATGCAGCTTGTGAAGTTGTGAAATGTTTGGGGGCAAGGATCCTCCTCCACTTTGTGACTGTATGCCATGTATCACAGCAACCTTCCTAGCTCTCACTAAACATCTTATGGATCACTGCATTGCAGACAGGTATAATGATGATTAAACATCATGAAATTACTTAAATGAGGGATGTTTTGTCATTCAGTATTAAAAGGTGTTTAAATACCATGCAGTGGATAAGCTAGTTCTCAGGGGAGACCTTGTCTAGAAATGACAAGCTTTTTCTGTAGTGCTTCATAAAATGCATCTATCATAAAATTTCTTTTAAATTAAAATAACAAAAGGAAGTGTGAAAGGCCTTTCTTAGCCGAGGCAAAGCCTTTTTTAGAATACAATTGTTCATCTTTGAGCCAAAGTGAGCTTGAAGTGTGTCATGAGACTCCTGTAGAGTGTGACACTACTGTACTGCGCAGCACAGCATAAGGATTCCCCAGTCATAGAATAGTTTGGGTTGGAAGGGACCTTCAAAGGTCATCTAGCCCAACCTCCTGCAATGAGCATGTACATCTTCAATTAGATCAGATTGCCCAGAGCTACATCCAACCTGGCCTTAATTTGCTTGCCTAGGCTCTCATAGTCTTCAGGGCACAGGAAGCACTTTAATATTTATCTCCGTATTAGCGCAAAAAACTTAGTAAGATAGAAAAAGAAAGTGACTCACTTTGTATGGGCTATGAAATTTAGTATTTGTCTTGGCTCTAAATAACAATAAATTTGTTTTATATATATATATATATATAATAGATTTAAATAAAATAAGTGATGTAACCAAATAAATATTTCTCATGCAATGTAAATTAAAGTTAGATAATCTATCCTGCTGATTTAATTCCATTCACAGACCACTGATTACACAATGGTGCATGAGAGTATCAACTGTGATGATTCAGTAAACTGTAAAATACCCAGATCATGCTTGAAATATGAGGTTAGTATATGCAACATGCCAATATCCTACTTTTAGAAAAAGAGTGTGTGTACATGTGTATATATGTATATATTATATGCATCAACTTGAGTAAACAGAGCACACATACATACCTGATTTCCCTTCAGATCATGGGTACTACTTGTCTGTTTATACTTGCCCTGCAACCCCCTTCTACTCTGCACTTGTGAGGCCTCACCTAGAATGCTGTGTTTAGCTCTGATCCTCTCACTACGAGAGAGACATGGAGGTGCTGGAGCAGGTCCAGAGAAGGGCAACAAAGGTGGTGAAGGGTCTGGAACACAAGTCTGGCTGCGGGAACTGGGGATGTTTAGTCATGAGAAAAGAAAGCTCAGGGGGGACCTTATCTCTGTCTACAGCTACCTGAAAGGAGGATGGAGCAAGGAGGTAAGTGTCTCTTTTCCCAAGTAACAAATGATAGTACAAGAGGAAATGGCCTCAAGCTGTGCCAGAGGAGGTTTAGACTGGATATCAGGAAAAATTTCTTCACAAAAAGGGTGCTCAGGCAGTGGAACAGGCTGCCCAGGGAAGTGGTGAAATCCCTATCACTGTAAGTGTTCAAAATCCATGTAGATGAGGCCCTCAGTGACATGGTCTAATGGTGAACTTCAAAGTCCTGGGGTAACAGCTGGATTTGATGACCTTAAAGGTCTTTCCCAACCTAGCTGATTCTATTCTATGATTCATTCACTGGTTGTAGAGAGCACATCTAGTGACATGGAAATATGTTGGCATAATTTAAAACAGGGATGGCTCCTTGTTTACTTATTTCCAACCTCTTTTGCTCCTTTCATCTTTTAAAGTTCCTTGACTTAAATGTATTCCTTCATTCTCTCCCCATTAATCCACTGTTTGATGTCAAATGAGGTAATTTCAGTTGTATCACCTACCTTGATCCAAGGAGCTTTCTGTTTTTCACTGCTGGTCACTACTTGGTTTTGGCTCATTGCAGTTAGCAGGTTATTGTGTGCGTTTAGATGGGAGCGCTGTTTAAAGAGATAGTATAATGTGGATAAGAGGCTTCAGTCTTTGGCACAGATTTGGCTTAGGATTCTCAAATAATTCTGTTAGTAACGTGTGGCACTGTGCTGTGAGTGGATGCAGCCAAAGGTAGTTGTCCTTGGGGCAACCAACAGCTCAGTGCAGTGAAACAGATTTTAGCTGAAAGAGCAGCTGCTGAAATAAAATCTAAGCTCAACAACTCTTGTATGGCAGCAAGAATGAGTGACGGTTTGGAATGTTCCAGTAAAGTATTGATGGTCAGGAATGGCACCAAGCAACACTGTAAAAGACACACCCTTTGCCACCAACCCTTCTCCCTGTATGTTGTGTACGTACTTAATGTAGGGAAACAACACATTTGCAAGTCATATAAAGTTGTATTTACAGTTTGATTCTACAAGGGAGGAGAAATAAAAAGGTGATAATACATAGACACATGAGCAAAGTGATGCAGTGGAATTATGCACTAGCTTCCCACTTGTGTGGAAGCCTGTCCATCCATCCATCCATCCATATATCAGTATCTAAAAGCTGGTGTGGAAAGTAGTGGAATGATTTCATCGCTGATATTTAATAAAACAGTCAGCACAAAGTTAGGGATGATAGATGGCCTCTGCCTAAGCCTGTAAATAGAATGTAATGGTTGCAATGTCATGATAGTGCTCCATTACTAGCATGCTATCAGATGCAGAACCCACTCATTGCCACCCATCCACTAATCATGTGTCAGAGAAGAAGCAAGGTCATGGGGCTTAAGAAGCCCTGGGTGTTCCGGGTATCCAGTTAGGATATATACAAATGTGGGTTTGGACCTGCCCATGAACATGGTTTTGTACCAGCTGATGTTCATGCAGGTTGCCATAAGCCATAGTAAACAGATTGGTTGTACTTGCTCCCATCTTTAGACTTCAGGCACTATGCAGCTGTAAGCATAGCACAAACAATGAGATAAAAAAGGGTGCAAAACTTATTGGTGAAAAGAGATTAATTTTTCATTATTTCAAAGTTTTGGTTTGGTTCAGAAAAATAACCCAGGGTTAACTGGCAAGATTAAAAATCAAGCCTCTCCCCAGGGCAGTTTTGAGTATGAGATCTGTGTTCAAACAGCTTTAGTTTCCTATAAGTGTGCATGATTTCTGCTAGAGTTGGAGAACTTTTAGAATTTGAGAAAGGATGTACCTACCTGAAATTCTTCATAATTTGTGATTAGACCTGGAGTGATGTAGAACTTGACCCTGTAGAGCAAGCTCATAAGAAGCTGCAGCCTTGCCGAAGTCACTCTTTCTCAACAAGCCCAAGACAGGAGAAGAGAGATCTGCTTCCAAAGACCTGCAGCTATGATGCAGCAACTGCAGAAAAGGTAAGTAAAAAAGGTCTTTGCTGGGGACTCTCCATTTTAGTGTTAATCTTGCTGCAGCACATAATCTCTGAAATAATAATTCAGTCTTTATACCCACCTGTTTCATCTGGAGGCTTTATTTATCCTGATTGTGATGTCCTCTTCATAGCTGCTTTTATCCCTTTTTTTTTGTACCTAATGAGAATGCCAGTAATGCCTTATTCATTTTTTCACTAATATGCTGCCTTTTTTTGGAAAGCCAGTATCGGCTCACAGCTCTAAAGCTGTGTCAAAACATAGTAAAATCAAATGCAAGAAGTTGAATTCTTTGCCTCTTTTCCTGTTTATCTAACCCAGCTCTGCTTCCTCCCATCCTGACCCTTCTGTCCATATTGTGATAGCCTCCTTTTATTATGAGGTTAGGGCTGCAAAAGAGTTTGGCATGATAGAAGCCACACTTTTCCCTCTTTTCAGAAAAAAACATTAAAATGTTTTATTTCTGTTGAGGCAGAAGACACAAAAGAAACTCCCATTTCTCCCTAAGGGTAGGAGAGTCTGTCAGCTGCCACCTTTCCCTCACTGAAAGAGGAGATGATGATACTCAGTGCATCTTCTTAGATGCATCATGCTCGTTGCACAAACCATTGAAGTTTTGGACAACAAAACCTTTGTTCCCTAAGGAACCTCTGAGGATGGGAGCAGTGGGTCACCCATGAGTCAGCATCTGCCAGAACCGTAACACCAGTTTCAAAATGAGTATTTGTATGGGTGGCACAATGTCAAGCATATATCAGTGTTATGTTTCCAGGCAGGCTTGCAATACTCTGTCTGTGTCTGGACTGAGTAGCACTCACTTTTTGTTGCAGGCATCTTTTCATGGGGTTACTATACTGTGTGTATCCCAATATCCACACCTTGGTCAGCTACAGCGTTTGCTTTTGTCCCTTCTGCTCCCTTCTAGCTCTGAGGTTAATTGTCTAGAGACAGCATAGTTTAAAGCAGGAGCTGTTCTGGAAATTTCCAGCCAGCCAATGAACTGGTTCCTGCATGCATCTTTCGTGTCTTCTTACATGTGTCTTCTTAAGATCAAGTCCTGAGAAACCTTGGTCTTTCCCTGCAACTGTTGTGAATAGTATTGATGGAAAACCAATGAATTCCAATGCAGTGGCAGGCAACGTGGGATCAAATCTACTATCCACCTCTGCTGTCCTCCATCGCTAGTACAGTGTGTCCAAGGTGGTAGCCAAGTGTCAGAGACAAGAGATTGTCTCCAGGTTCTGAAGAACTACCAGCTTTCAGTCTCACAGGGAAGGAGAAGGAAAATATATCCGAGATGGTCTGCATAAAAGTATTCAGCAATTAAAAAAATGACCCTGGCTTCTAGAATTTGTCAACTGCATAGCCCACAAGAAGCCTCAGATGCTGTAATTTGTCCTTGAAAGACATCTGTTGGATTATTTTGATAAATACAGAGGTATTTAAACAGAATACTTTCAGGCTGAGGCTTTCAGTGTTGTTCACCAAGATGTCTAGATTTCATTTACACTGAATATTCAAAGCCTCATTTGCTTTTCTTGGTATTTTCAGCAAAGATTCCTGCATGGTGTGAAGGTCTTTTGTGTGTTTGCTAAATGCAATGCTTCAGTATTAATTCTATCTGAAGAAATATTTTTTTATTTATTTTGCTAGGTTTTAGGGTGGCCACACATCCTCAAAAAAACCCCAACCAACACTAAAAAAACTCCACTGTGTTTGTAGATATTTATTTTAAGGTTTTAATAGCATTACTGGATTGTCTATGATTGAATTCCAATTACAGCGCTTTCAAAAATGTTCAGTTATGGTAACACAAGTGTGAATTTGATGAAGGGTCACCTAACTTACTGATTTAACAAAATGGATTTTTTTTTTAGGTAAAGAATCCTACACTCCCTTTGTTTTCTTTAAGAAGACCATCTCAACTTCTGAAAAATTATGTACCTCTGAATTCTTTTCACTGACTGAGCTCAAAACTCCTCAATGCACAGTTGCAGATGGGTTGTCAAAAAAGAAAAAGGCATCCCTCAAAAGAAAGTTAAAAAGCCAGTCACTGCCCCAGGCTTGGTGCTTTCCAGAGCACAAAACCACATGGGACTGTTTCCTGTGCTGCCACAGAGATATGCTCTAACCCCATGACTTACTGCAGCTAGGACTGTAGCAGACCTGATGTAGACTGACATCTGGAAACCCGGTGTGGCAGTGAGGAGTCCTATTTGGAAGCATTAAAAATGCAGGCATGTATTATGAGGGTAGGATAGGTTTGAATGCTTGATTTCAACAGAGAATTTCCAAGTGTGCTCTCCGCATCCAGGATTTGTGTCAAGGGAGTTACTTGGCATGAAAACTATTTAAAAACGTTTGGAAGCGGTGTGCATATCCAAAAGAAACTCTTCCTTCTGCAGTGGTGAAAACAGCACTTGAAGCAGGAAGGACTGGGTTTAGGTTGTTCATTTTATAATTATCTTTGATTTGGAAGAATGGACTTTTCTTGTCTTTCAGGTTGATTTAAACCACTTTTTTTAGCACATTGTTCTTCACTCCACTTGGGTAAGTAGAGTGGCTGGAGAAATCTTCATCAATTGGAATCAGTGAATAATTCCTGCTTGTGGAGTAAATTTACACAATGCTTCAGTACATTCTAGAGTCTTATTTTACACCCAGACTGACAGAGAAACATAAGGGAAGACAGAGAATCTAAAAAATCTGTTGTGGTTTGTTGGGGAGTTTTAACAACGTAATTCGTATGAAAAACAAATGTGTTTTGTTCTCTGTCTGTAAAATCAGGCTAGACTTAGGCTATGCAGTAAGTTATTCTGCTAAACTACTTACTGAGATGATGATCCTAAATCTTAAAAAATAATAACCAAAACTAGCCACCATACTCCCTCTCCCTGCCCACCTTCCCTTTTTGATATAAGGATTTCCCAGTATAAACACTGGCCATGGACTAAGTGGAGACAGAGGAGCCAACTTACAGCTCCTGCTGGCCATAATCACGCTAGAGACCAATGTAACATTTTAAAAAAGATGTTTCAGCACCAACCCCTATAAATCCATGGGAATTATATGCCTGAATGCTTCAAGAAGACTAAAGTTAAATGAATGAGGTTTATGACTAGAACAGAAATATCTGCAATAGTGGAAAAATATTTACAAAACCATTATTGGAAGCTAAAGCTATGGAGAAACTCAGTGTAGCTAGTTAATATGCCTTACAAGTGTATGAAGAGAAATAAATAGAACTGTTACTCAGATAGAATCTTCATAGCAATCTGAATAAAACTTTGTTGTATGCTGAATTCCATTAGGCTTCATAGGAATTCACATAATAATGGCGTAAAAACTGCATTTTACTCTAAATGTTGATTTTCTCCAGGAAGGAGGGACTTCTAACTTTTTTCTATATGTGGCATTTTATAACCTGAGCTGTCATTTTCTATAGCAAGACAAAATTGATCACTCATGCCTTCCATTACCAGTGTATTTAAATATTAACCAGTACTTTCAAAGCTTATTTAGTTTGCTCTAGAATTGCACACTGTGCACAAAGAGTTATGGAAAGGTCACAGGGGAGTTGCCATCAGGGCCAAGTAGGAAATTAAGTTTTCTCAAAGAAGGCAGATGGGAAGTGGTTAGCAAAGCAAAATAGCAGTTGCTGGTTTTTTCTTCTTTCCCAGTGGAAGTACTATCCAGTATATGAATGCAAAGCCACTGACTGCCCTGAGAGAGTAGCAGGAGCTATTTGTGGATACCACAACAGAGATTGTCACAAGGATGATAAAAGTGTAGGCAAATAAAGAATACAGTGTGCTTGACTCTTACCTGAGATCCCTCCGATGAGAGACAGAGAGAAGTGCAATTATCTGGTACCTTGAGATGTGCTAAAAAGGGAGAAATGCTTTTTTGAAACACAAAATAAGTCAAATATAGGAATGAGCTTTTCTTCTCTTTCTTTCTGATCTCTGCTGATACTTAGGCATGTTTTCTTTTGCCTCATTTAACATCCTGCTTTCCAAGCTGTTGATGTTAACACACCATGATTTTTCCTCTTTCTCGTAAGTGATTCAAGTGTTTAGAAAATACAACTGCTGACTCAAAAAATGGCTAGCAGTAATGAACATTTCTACTGCTGGTTTCTGTAGTCATATGCTGTATGACAACACTTATGTCTCCATTCCAGGTTTCACTCTCCTCCAGCTGTTTGGAGAAGGTGCTTAGGCAGCCAGTCCTACACGGTCCCCCTGCAACACTTGTGACCAGCTCCCTAAAAGCAGCTTCTCTGCCTGTTGGTCTGAATAGCAGCAGTGTGAGTGGAGGAGAGGACTCAGGTACTCCACAGACAACACCTAAAGGTCAAGTAAATGGAGTCCTGGGCTCCACCATTAGCAATACGGTCCCTCGCATCATCATCATTCCTACCTCAGAGACAAACCTATTTCGAGAGGAATTGGAAGAGGAAGAGACTGAATTATTCCACTTTCATGACAAAAAGGGAAATCTGCTGGACTTGGAAGGGCTTAGCTCATCCATGGAGTTCCTTGAAGCTGTTGAGAAATTTCTATCATAAGTTTCTCAAAAGAAAACTTTCCAGTAATTATTTTCTTGGCATCTTCTCCACTTGATTACACCAAATAACCAAAGACTTGTAGGTTAGATCATCAGACTTTCTGTATGTTTATACAGTAGTCACTAGGCAGCCTTCAGATTTATCTTTGTCCAGACCAGCTCAGGCATGGAAACGGGCTTTCTTTCAGATTATACTGCAGGAAATGAGCAGTGGAAGATCTGGCAAAATGATCAAGTGACATCGATCGTGTCGCCCGCCTGCTTCATGGGGCCCTCATTTGTATCCACAGATGAAGGTGCCAGCAGAAGGAAAAATGACTGAGCAACAGCAGGGGCAGCTGCTGAATGTTTCTGC
Organism: Forpus xanthops; assembly: GCA_032466535.1. Taxonomy (NCBI): domain Eukaryota; kingdom Metazoa; phylum Chordata; class Aves; order Psittaciformes; family Psittacidae; genus Forpus; species Forpus xanthops. Next base: position 43,426 of record JASSUY010033731.1, read on the forward strand.
TACCTGCACATGAAGTGACATTCCTGTTTTGGCTGCTGCCTTTTGGATGGTGATGGGAAGAGCCGCAAGACCACAGTTTCCACCAGCCGCAGCAGTAACACAGATTGCTCAATGATCTGAACTAATTTTAATCAAATTGTTTTCAGTGTGACTTCTGTTGTGGTTTGTTTTTTACATAGGCAGCTTGCTAAAAATAAACAGATGATGTAACTGGGAAGTGACTGCTTGCCTTTGAAGTTTAGTGATAGAAGTCTGGATTTTACCTCAGCACGAGTATGATCACCTGAATGTTGAAACATCAGGTGCTGTATGCTAAAACATGTGCTGCTACCTATAGAAGCATTTAGAGCACCTTCAGAGTTACAGTCTTGATTAGATATATGTGGATCTTAATGAGTCTGTCATTAAAAGGATGAATGTTCACAGCTGGCTCAACAAGTCATTGATAAAAATAAAGCATTGGCTGCTACATATAACTTCTTTCTTCAGAGGAGATTCTTCTCCTCTCCTCTGAAATGACACAGTGGATGTCTTCTCCTACTGGTCACTTACCAGAGGATTTTAGCATGGGTAAAACATTGTCCCGGGAAGAAAACACAGTACTGTGGTGTTTGCTACAGGATTTGTACTTGCATCGTTACCTGTGGTTACTGACTGTTATTTCATCTGTGTTTCACTTTATGGCTCAGGCTCAGAGGAGCCTCCTAGCATTTTATTCCTAACTGTATTCTTAATTTCATTATTCATTTTCCCATTTCTCCACTTCCTCTCAGTATCTGACTTTCAAATGTAGACAACTTGAACTGTGTTTTTCTCCACATTGTATTAGTATATCTTAGTAGAAAGCAGGCATTTATCTGGATATAATAGTGCAAATATTTGGTCTCCAGTGAGTCTAGTCACATTCAGATATCCCGCAAGAAAATGACAGTTTATGTTCATAGTCCTGGTTTATTCCCTTGACTGTATCCTCGATTGTGCAGAAACCACTGAGAGCATTTCCAGTTCTTATGTACGCACTGTCTGGTCTTGAGAAGTATTTTCTCTTTTCCTGTTCTACCGATGCAAAAACCAGATGGAAAATAGAAAGTGTAGTAGTAAATTCTTTTAATTATTTTTTTTACTGCAAAAGTTAACACAAATCCTGCTTGTACCTAGCTGGACAGGAACACTACTGAAGAACAAGCTAAAACCCAGAGCAGTACAAGAGAGATAGGAATACCTCACTCGCAGATCTGAGGCTTTGCAGGGTGTCAGCACAGCAAACCTTTGAGATACTTGCTTTTGGTACAGGCTGTGCCTTTCTTAGGGATAAAAAAAAGCACTGGTGGGTTACAAAGCTGATTGCTGAGACTGGCTGCCTATTGCAATGCTACCACTATAAATACTGCTATTACTTGATGTACCTTCCTGTCTAGAGACCCTCACCAGAAAGAAGGCCAATGTTCCTCCTTACCTTGTACAGGAGCGGTGAAAGTGGCGGTGGAGCCACATCACATATACGTTTGCCTGTGAGCTGCCCTGGTGCTGGGAGCCAGGGCTCAGCTGGGGTAGCACCACTTTGCAGGACTTGCAGAAGGCTGCCAAAGGCTGTGCACACCCAGTGCTGGGTTTTCTACTGGGGACAGGAACGACAAGGTCATTTTCTCCTATGGCCCCTGTGCATAGGAGAAGTCAGTGATTGCTACTTCTTGCATTTAATACCCTCTGTTGCTGTACCTCTTTTCTCCTTGAGGCAGATGCTGGGAAGCAAGTGCTCTTATAAGGCTTCCAAGTCTTAAACCTGACTTTTACTGTTGTAATTACTCTAAATAAGAAAATGTATGTGGTGTTCCAAGATATAAAAACATGCCCTGGAGCAGATTTTGCACTCAGATGTTGACAGATTTGTGCTGGTATGACTGTAGCAGGATATTGCTGTAGTTTCAGACAGTATGACCTAAAGTAACAGTTAACAAATTCCTCTGTATCCAGACAAAACTTTGCATTCTACCTGTTAGGCTAAAACATGATTTTCCAATGATCTCTTGGTATGTGCTGGTACTAGTAAAGGGTATCAGAAGACTAGGGGGCTTGAGATATGTGCAAAGAAGTGTTTTACTTTTACACTGTTAATGTCATATACTATTAGTACCATTGCTTCTAAAGCTAATGTTAAGATTACTGTTTACACCAAGTGACGTAGGCTAGATTGACAAATGAGATAGCAGTAGAGAGATAAAACATAAAGTTGCATGGAATATCAGATAGACTTATTACATTCACTGTGAGACTTCTGCTGAAACACTAGTCACAGAGTAAATGAGTCTTAAATTGACTACCACAATGCAGGAAAAAATTACAAACTTCTCTGTTGACACAACAGAATAGATGGCACATAAAATTGTACAATGTTAATCGTTGCTTCCCATTTCATAACAGAATGTATTAATTCATTCAAATGGAATAAAAAGATCTTAGGCATTAAACTATACTGCCCATTGCTTGTTTTTCTTATTTAAACATTAATTTCAGGAGCCAAGAGGAGAAACAACAAAAATGAATCAAAGCTGTTGAAAACTGTGTTTTGATCCAGTGAATAGTGAATATACACATGGAACCTTATTTTCATAGAATCATAGAATAGTTAGGGTTGGATAGGACCTTAATATCATCTAGTTCCAAACCCCCTCAAGTCATTGAGACTGCTCATATGCAGCCAAGCACTCTCCTGCTTGAGTGCAGAGCATCTAAAATGAGAGTTCACTGATTTGGTAAAAATCTGAAGTTGATCAGCAGCAACTTCAACTGGGATGTCAGGAGTTGGGTGAACAAAACTGAAAAAAATTAACCAAAGTCAATACAGTAGAACTGTGACAGCAGTCTTTGATCTTTGTCCTATACCTGAATGGCAGCTAACCAGCAGTTGCTTGTTTATGCTAAACCTTTGTATAACAGCACAGTTATGGGATATTTTCAGTTTTCATGAGTAGCAGAAGATTCAGACCACAAATGTAAACATTTTCTTTTTCCCTGGATAATGAATCCATTTATTCTTTATAGCTAAATCAATGGTTACATAAAGGTTTCAAACAAGAAGAAAAAAATATACTTACCTGAATCTTAATGAATTTTGCTGCCTTGGGTTTGTATGAAACATGACTTGATACCACTTTCTTTCAGAAAGTTCATTCAGTCGCCAGACATCTATCCATTTCTCTCCTTTTAGGAGACACCCCTGAATAAGAAAACCCTTCCACTTTGCTGTCTGAAAAATGTTTATGCTATGATGTGCAAAAGAGGAAAATACTGGGAGGCAAATACCCTCTTTTGTAATTTCCTTACTTTTATTGTTTCCCCCTCTTTTTTACAGCTGCTCTTTACTGATTTATTGTGTATCCTTGATATTTTTTGTCTGGTTCTGTCACAAATACATGAAAGTCATGGATGCTAGTAAGGAAGCTAGAAACTTAAGTGTGTATTATGCAGTATTTCAAGTGCTGACCTCTCTTGCATAGTATATCAAAACTGAACATAGTGATTTGGTTCAAAAGTATATGTACCAGAATAACTGTAATATGAAGTCAGACAAGATGAATGCAGCTGAGATGAGTCATATCAGCACAAACTGATGATCATTTCTTGCTTTGCACCTCATCCATAGCCTCAGTCTATACATCAATGTTCTGTTTGCATACCTTGAATGGACAGGTATATAAGTGGAGATTTTGGTGCTGGGATACCTTTGTTGTGCCTGTTACTTTTACCTGCCCACTAACACTATAGCTTACTAAGAACCTGGATGTCTGTTCAGATATTTTACTTGATTTATGATGTGCATGGGTAACGCTCATGTCTGCACTCTGGTTCCACTTGTCAGAGCTACAGGTTAGTAGCGCAACATGAAAAGTTTAACTGTGAAATGCCAAATGTCAGGTGTAAATCCACCGTTACTAATTCTTCCCTGTGCCAGCGTGGGGATTTATCTGCGTGTCAGCAATCCCAGAGCCAAATCTTCATGGTAGAATTTCCTGAGAGAAAATTTCTGAAGGGGGTAGAGTCTTATACAATGTATTGATGTTTTCATCCTGAAAATTTTACTCTGTATTTGTGGTTATAGATCATGTAGGCATTTTTATTTAAAAAGTCAGTTGTGTTCTTACCTGAAAGCAAAGCTTCAGAAGACCCTTGTCAGCTTCAGGACCTTGTGCTGGAGGGAATGAGCCAAAGACATGGGCACAAACATGTGAGGAGATGGGGTGCTTGCCATGCATGATCCTCAGGGTGATGCACCCCATCTCTTTTCCTTCATGCCGAAGAGCAGGTCTGACTTCTATATAATGATAAGACACATGTGCTAGCAGATGAGCATGAAAATGGTGTTTTCCATAAATTCATAGGGAATTAAGTGTGAGTAAATTTTCAAGGGGAAAACTGAGGATGGCTCCCTAGAGTTTCTCCTTCCAAATTTCACGTTCCTTTCCACTGTAAGCAGGTGGTAAAGCCCTTCAAAGGAACAGATGGATGCATTTAACGTTAACAACTAATTTTCCACAGGCGTGATCTTGGAAACAAGTGATCCCTATTTCCTGAGATGGAGGAAAAAACAAAAAAAAAAAACACAAGTCCAGCCCAGAGCAGACTGTGGAAGTGTGGAAAATGTAAGGCTGAACACACTTGAGTTTGGTAAATGTAAACCAAATGAAAACAGAAGCTTATAGTGGAAATTGTTGAGCCACCAGGAGTGCAGAAAATGGTCAACTCCATCTTCATAACAAATGTTAAAAGCTCTATCCAGACGATTAATACACCCAGGCCTTTTTGTCGAACTCAATCTATGGGTAACTCAACAGAAATTAACTCGGAGCTACCAGCAACTTTGTCACGTTTGGGCCACCCTCACCGGACTCAACTGTCTGGGGACCAGCATGTGAAGGAAAGAGGGTTGAAAAGGTTCTCTTACAAGAGCAAACTTCATTTGCCTTGTTAAACCCAGCAGAAAAAGACAGAGGGGTATATGACTGCCATCTTTACATGTGTCTGGAGAGGAAAAGAGGCTGTACAAGCAAAGTGTCTATTTTGGCACAGGAATAAAACCATAAACTCTGTGAATTAACATATTCTGAAAATCACATGGGGTTTTAAGTGTTGGGGTTTTTATTTTTGAGCATGGGGCATGTGCATTGTGGACACAAAAGAAACAACTGTATATTGTACCAGGCTCACGCCTCATATGAGCATTGCCATCTGGCCAGCTGTAGCCCCAGTGACAGCAGTCAGCATTCAGTCTCAGATACTGATAGCTTCAATAGATTTATAAGTAATTCTTTTAAAGTGCAAATTCACACAGAAACAAATCCTGGTATTAAAACTGAGACCAGCAATTTGCTGAAAATTTTAAATAGGCTGAGGTTGCTTGAGTCTCTATGACTCTAACATGGGTGACTGTCAGGAGAGTGTACAAGGCAGGAGTCTTGCTGGAGAATGCAGCAAATTTCCTGATGATGTACGACTATCAGGCAAATAACTGCTTTTGATTTGATGAGGGGAAATGTTTCCAAGTGACCCGTAGAATTTCTGTCATTCTTTTTGCAAAGTTTAGTGGAAAAATTGCCTGGTATTTTGCAACTTGGAAATAACTTGAGCTGCAGCTGCCTGGAAGGGCTGAGCCTGCATTTTGTTATATTTTGGTCCTCACTGTCACGCTGCATAAAAGCCAAGCTCTTTTCTGGGGCTGGGAGTTCAGCTTATTTGGCCTTCTCCCCTGGCCCCAGGTTGTGTTTACAGTTGCAGTATAGCTTAAGGCCTTATTTTTCAGCATCAGAGAGCCCAAGGGCAAATGCTGAAGCCTGTCACAGGACCCTGGGGCTCTCTGCTACATGCTTTTTCTTTCCAGTCTTTAGTCTATCAGATGTGCTGGTCTGTGAGGCCAAGAGAAAGAGGCAAGTGAAAAGAAGTCTTTTGTTTTTTTTCCATGGTTACACTATCTTGCCTGTTTTGGAGTGGTTTCTCTCTTTCGCTCTTTCTCTTTCTTTCTTTTTTTTTTTTTTCTTTCTTTCTCCTTCTTTCCCTTTCTTTCTTTTCCTTTCTTTCTTTCTTTTTTCTTTCTTTTTTTCTTTCTTTCCTTCCTTTCTTGCTTCCTCCTTTCCTCCCTTCTTCCCTTTCTTTCTCTTTCTTTCTCTCTCTTTTTTTCCTCATGGATGCCTTGCATGCATACCTGTTGGCATAGGGTGCTTACTCAGAAATCCTTTAGTTTTGTGCTTTTCTGGATTTACTTTTCCTGCATGACAGTTTTTCCTGGAACAGCTTCCGAGCACTGCTAGAAGTGCCTGGCAGATGGTCCTTCACAATTGGGTTGTCCTGCCACACTCTGGTGCTGCTGATACACCTAGACATTTGCTATTGGGTGAAGCTTCATGTCCAGCAAGACTTAGCAAATAAGAATTCCAGAGGAGAAATTCTCATGGCATGTTTCCATTTTGACTGAGGTGCTGCCTCCAAACTCATGTAAGAGAAGGGCTGAAAATGGAAAATTTGGAGAATGGTTTCAGCCATTCCACAAAGTCTGCTGGTTTGAATCTGCCTTCTTCACATGCTTCTGTTTCCATAAAGGCTGCTGTGCAATGGGACGTTCATTTGTGTTAGAATACTGAAAACTCTACTACCACAGTTCTGCAGAGAAGTCGGTGATCTCAATAACCCAAGGGGAAAAAAAGGGATAAAATCAGTCTGTAGATGGGAATCAATGTACTGTCTAGTTAAAAGGCAGGTAATAAATAAGTCTCCTCCATTGTGGTCCTAAAGTCCAGACCTGGACTCCAGTGGACACAGAGGCACTCAGGGTGGGTGACTGCAAACACTCCAACAAGCCAGACTTTAACATAATAGACCATGCAAAAAGCAGAGGACCACCACAGTGAATTTTCATGAGTCCTGACCTTGTTTTCAAGGTTTGATCTCTAGCCAGGACAGACAGAAACTCTTTTTTTCACAGAAGAATTAACAATAAAAATCATACAGACCAGGGATGTATGACTGACTTAATATCCTGACTCTAACAGCGACCAGCAACAAGTGTCTAGGAAGAGAAGTAAAACAGGTACAAATACTTTCCTGTTATGCTCTCCCAGCCTTCATCAGTTCTGTACCAGAAATTAGATTTAATAAGCTTTCACAGAGCTCTTTTTCTTTCGCAGATTTATGGAATCACTTCTGGGATTCATGTGCAAGCTTAACTACCAAAACATCCTGCAGGCTCTGTGGTTTAATTGCAATGTGCATGAAAAAGAGCCTCCCTTTGCTTGTTTTGAGGCAATACCTGGTGTAATTGTATGTGGTGCCCTCCAGTTTTCATAGGGTGAGAGAGAACAGTTGATCACTGCCTGGTGGGCACCTTTGCTGCAGCCCCCCTGAGGATGTACAGCCTCCACTGGTGGTCTCCTCTCTCAGCTGAGACCCATCAGTTCCTGTCCATCTGAACCCAGGAACTCCATCTCATTGGCACAGCAGTGCAGTGAAGCCACTGGATACCATGGGAAGACTGCAAAGCTGCTTTGGTTGCTCACCCCAGGAGGAGGTCCTGGGTCATTTGTTCTTGCCCCTGGATGTCACAATCTAGAGCCTTGCTCCCTCTTCTTCCACTCAGATGTGCCCTTGCCCTCCATCTGCTTTTCCAACAGCAGCATTGCTGGGAAGCTGGGAAAAAGCCTGAAAAACTTTGAGCAAGAATGTGATGTGCTTGCAGTTAAAGTGTCTGCAAAATATTTACAGACTATTTAAGCAGTTGGCAAGCACTTTTGGGAATAACTTATCTGTCTTTCAGCTCTTCTGGGAGGAAGGAAAACATAATTATCCTCATTTAACATTAGCAGAGACTGGGACGAAGCAGGAACGTGTGCCCAGACTCTAGCAGCATTGTGGCAGTCTCCTCCTCACCCCAGCCCAAGCCCACACACCAGACCCTTCACCCTCCCTGACCGCAGTATGTGGTCAAAGTTACTGAAATACTTGGGTTTCAGCTGTAGGTATTGCATCAAAAGAACAAACCAAACCCTAAATCTAAACAAGGCAATAATCATGATGTTGGATCTCAACTGGGATCCAAATTTTGCCATTTAATATTAATATTCAATCTACCCTACAATACGGTGAATTTCAATGATGGATTCAAATGCACAGCTGGAATAGTTACCAAAACCTACAACTGGGACACGTTCTAGGACACGATTAAATAGCAGGTGCTAGAAGAATATTATCCTCCCTCTTTAAGCTGGCATGCCTCATGGCAGTAACCAGAAATCAGTATAAAAAAGGTGTATTTAAAGCAGGGTTTCAACAATTCAAACAATTGTTGCCCACACCTCTATCCCAGCCCATAGGATGTTTTTCTTTCTGGCACAGTAACTGAACTTTCTAGTCTCAATGTTACAAAACATTGGTGAATGACAGTGAAAGTCCAAGCTTAGTGAGTATGCTGCATGGGACATCCTGTTAGAAAATCAATATTATGCTTATATTGTCTTTGAAGGGAAACAGCTGAAGGTGGCATAAGGTTGAGGATGCACAGCATATCTGCCTAAACATCCCCATACTGCTGTGGCAAAGCATTAGGAACACTGTCATCCTCAGTACCAGTCCTGCCTCTGCAAGCACAGCATGACCTGTCATAGCCACCACTGCAGGCAGCCATCACCTCCCATAGGCTGACAAACAGGGGGACCAGGAAAAACTTTGGTCTAGTTTTGGTGCTCCAAACCCGAAAAAGCCATAAGGTGACTATAAGCCCTGGCTGGATTTCTGCAGCACAGAGTAGGTGGGAGTGTGGAGTGCAGGAGGTAATATAAAGTCATAGAATTATAGAATATTTCAAGTTGGAAGGAACCCATTAGGATCACTGAGTCCAGCTGAAGCTGGGTCAGGGAGAAAATTACACCTTATGGGGCAGTTTCTGGTCTATTCAGGTCAGCTAATAACTTAGGTGAATACATTTCCTCTGTCTGTCTGCCTGCTGCAGCTTAGGGAGAGACCAGTATTGCTTCAGCATGTGTGACCCTTGTTTCCCTTTGCCGATGCAGCTCACAGGGCTCACCCAAACACAAGTGAATGAGTCAAGTCTTTATTCCCACAGGCTGGACAGAGAGAAAGGCAGGGGGAGGCTGCTCTATTTTTAGCTGCCTGAGACACACAGACCTCATGGTGATGGGGGGTAGATTATTACATAAGAAGTCATACTAAGACTTGCTATTTAATTCCATCTGGCTTCTTCCTTATCTTAAGTGCTGTACTAGCAGTTCCTGCTCTGGATGCCCGTAATCAAAATAGAACACTTCTTCCTGGAATTCATTACATCAGTTTAATGAGAGGCTTTTCTCCGTATGCTGTTCCTCCTGGCTAACGTTTACAGCTAAGTACTGCTGTGGTAGCTATATCGGCATGCCCAGATCCGTTGTAGCCCTACAAGCAAAACTATGGGGTGAGCATGAGGGTCATTAACCACCAAGGGAAAGGGGCTTGCTTTTGAGCAGGCTGTCAAACACTGTGGTTATTACCTCCACCCTGCTGCTGCATCCGTTCTTGAGGAAAAGGATTTTGCACAGAAACTGAACCTAAAATAATCTCCTGTATCCAGCGCGTCCTGGATGCTTTCATGATGCTCTAACCCAAAAATGCACCCACCTAGGCGTCACCCAGCTGCTCACAAAGGCAGAATAGAGCAGGCAGGCACACATTGGGCATAGTCTCTTACACATTAAGGATTTTTCAGGTGTATTTAAATTTCCTCATGATTGATTTAGGGATTTTATATCATGCCTGAAGTCCTGGCTATGCCCCATTAAGCCACTCTCTACATGAAGTTTGTCATGGGTGTCTCCACACCTACTTCATTGGATTTTTTGCCAGTAAAAACACATTTTCCCGGTTCCACCAGCAGCAAAAGAGGGGAGCAGTGAAAGCAAGGAGGCTAGTTTCTAGATAAAGGACAAGGGAAGCTGTAAGGCCCTTTAGGAGCATTGTCTTAGGAAAAGCCATGTTACTGCAATTTGAAGCAGCAATATCTTTAAAAAATATAACCTTTTATCTTCATGCTGCTGAAATGCACTCAGAGGAAACAAGCCCATTAAAAATAAGGCAGAGGCCTGTAGCTCCTGGGAATGTCCTGTGCCACATACCACACGGGTCCTTCTAGATTTCAGGTGATGCAGGGGCTATATCAAGCTCTCGGGCACCAGGACAAATGGAAACACATCTCATCATGTTAATGACCAAGGGCTGGACTCCAGCCCTCTAAATGCAAGCAATTGATTGGTAGTCTGTAGAGAAACCAAAATTGCTCTCTGCAAAGGTTTCTGTTGTGTTACCCATGAACAGCAATAGATCTGAAAAAAAGTGGACGAAAGGTCTGTCTATTTTTATACAGCAGAGTGAAAGTGTTGGGTATCTGCGGCAATATTTAAGTCTGAAGGAAAGTGAAATTGAATATGAGTGACATAATGAGAAAGTGCCTGGCAAAGCCCTTTCCAAAAGGAAAGCAGCAGGGATCATTGCCTTCTAAAATGTCATTTTTAGTACAAATATGCAACAGACCTGAAAGCTATGGTACAGCTAAAAGCTATTGTATAATGGAGGCACATTGGGGCGAGAAGAGACAGAGGTGTTGGCATTCTGAAGCATGAAATGTATTAAGCAAGAAGTAAGATAAAATTTTAGTGGTAACTTGGAAGAGTTGCCGGGAGTAGAGCAGTGAGCAGCAATACAGTGGGAAGAAGAGAGGGCAGAATAAAGGGAGACAGGATGAAAACAGCCTAAAACTGGCACAGAGGGGTAACCTGAAAAATAATTCAGTCAATTCCAGCTCTTGAGCATTCCTTACAGGCACTTTTCTGCTGTAAGTCTGCTACTGTGGCAGGTGCCTCAAGTTAACATAATGCAACACCAATGATTTTACTCCCCTTGCACGATGGGGCTGGGAGAGGCACTCCTGTGGATTTTGCAGAAACAGTTCTGAGTCAGGTAATGCTTCTTTTTATTTCCCTGAGTTCCTACAGGAAATAAGTTGTGAAACATTCAGTGTAAACGAAATAAGATGTGAGGAGTGATAAGTCCTTCAAATGTGCTGCAAAGAAAGATTCAAAAGAACAGGCAAATCTGAGGGGGCAGACAAAGTTATTGCAGACACCATCCCTTCAGCAGTTTAAGGGCATGCCTGGCAGTGTGGCTCTTAAATGCTGTGTATATATATATATATGTATATACATATGCTCAACTGGTACAAATTTTGGAGGGACTGATTTCTCCCTGGAGCTCTGTCCAGCTGAGCAGTGTGCTGTAGCTTGGTTTTATTGTGGCCTGCTGGTTGTGAAAGCCCCACTACCCTAGCATCCCTTCCACAATAGTCCAATGCAGGCACAAAGGGGAGCTTGAGGGAGCAGGAGCCTCTGCTCTACCTGCATTTACACAGACTCTGATTCATGCTGTTTTGTGCCTTCCTCCTCCTGGCATAGATTTATCTCCCTAAGGCACAGCAAAAACAGCACTAAGAAGTCTCAGGGCTATTTTCCCAAGAGAAAATCTTCAGTACACAACTTTAGTTGAGCTTCTCTCTGTACAAGAGACATCTATGGGGTTTCTCAGCTACTTTTATTAGTGCAGGAGATGCTAAAGAGTTGTAGTGGTTTTCTAAACCTCAGATAAGCCATAACTATGAGGTATGGAAAAAAATCTCTAGCACAGTATTCCAGGCTGTTCTGTTGCTCTTGGTGCTTTGATACACTTGGACATTATTTATTTACATCTGCATTCAAAAATGCTAGTGTTGGCTGCCATGTGATATTAACATACCTCAATTAAGACACTGGAACTGACTGCAGGTGACAGGTGAGTTGAATTTGTGCTGCAAAATCACTGCTGCTGATAACATTTGCTGCAGTCAGCAAGAAGTCCAGAGCTGGCTTTTAATCACACTGCTGCTACAAAGCAGCTTGGGAGAAAATTATCACAAAAACTATTAAATCCTTTAAAAAAAGGAAAAATACCTTTTTTTTTTTTTCTTTCTTTTTTTTTTTCCTGCTGTGGCTTTGAAAGCTTGCATTTGAAGTACTAATAGTAATATAGGAAGCCAGTAACAGTCAGTAACTGTAAGATGTACAGTCAAATCAAGCTTTTAGTCAGGATGCTCCTTGGTTCTCATGCTCTGCCACCCAGTAATCGATGTGCTTTCCCAAGGCTGCCTTGCCACTTATGAGGCCGTCACTACACTTTGGCTGGTGTTAATACATGGTTGCAACCATACCAATGGGAAGCATTCTGGGAGTGATGAGGAGGAGACAAAGGGCAGATGAAGGAGATAGATAGACAAAATCTATAAAAAGACAGAAAAGTTACTCTGCTGTTCTATTTGTCTGCTATCAAGAGCTTACTCTTCAGAGCACTAAAAAGAAAATCTCGGCCTGATCAGTATTCATGGCCACCCATAACGCTGCTACAAGATAATGGATGAGATAGCAGCAGGAGTTGCCATTAAAGCATGTAATCATTAATAACAGTTACTCATTTTTCCACTAATTGCTTTCAGGACCTTTCCTTGGAGAGACTGCAGTTCACCATTAGTTGAGTGAAGAGATACAAGGGAGCTTATCAAGAGAAGAGCTACGTGCTAATTGAAGAATAATCAGTCTTCTAAACCCAGATATTTTTGAAGTGATGCTTTGTCACTTTATTCCTAGTTTCATGTCCTCTGATCTGTAGGAGAACCAATAGTGGCTGTGCACCAAAATGCAAAGTGAATGCAAGCAAGAAAATGTTGAAATCAAATTGCTGGGTTTGTGCTGAACTCTTTCAGGAGGTTTTGTTGTTTATTTGTTGAAACTATTTTTTTTTTTTTAATATAAGCTAATACTTAAGCATTGTGCCCAAAGAGAAGCCATGTTTCCTTGGGGATTAGCAGAGCACCCTTCTTTTCCATTTTTAACTCGTAAAAATGGAAACATTGCTCTAAGAATGCCTCAGAGTCCCATCTGTTACCTAAAGCTGGGAGATGGAGGAACTGGAGGTCAAAGTTTGAATTCAGCTTCCTGTGAGAAAGCAGAGATGAGATTCCCTGAACATGTTAAACCTTTGCTTTATATGGATTTTTTGTTTCCCAGTTCTCATGAAATACTTCTAAGGGAAGCATTTACATCTTGAAAGCGTTCTTCCTTAGTTTCCATGCTTCCTCACTGAAGGTAACGGAGTCATCTGTGCATCTGTGGCTTGACAGTTCTTTTTTCATTTTCCCTTTTGCTGTTTTCGAGTGCTTCCCAATACATAGCCAAATTTTGAAAAGCTGCAGCATAACAAAGCAAACTGATGGAAATGGATCTCCGGGCCATATAGCAGAGCAAAGAAGGTGAGCAGGAATGCAGCAGAAAATCCAGCCTTTTCTGCTTTGGTGGAAAACAGAATTTGATCAAGAGCAAATTGAAAGGCAGTCTTAAAATGCTGATGGCCTCACATGATTCCAGCAGTTGAACTAAGCTGCATGGTTTCATTTTTGCTGTATATTATATGCAGCACTGAATACTCAGTGGCTATTTGCCTAATGGAAAAGAAAATGGAGAACACATGGGCCAGATTAATAGGGGAAAAAAATGGATTGTTTTTTTCTTTTCCTTCTGCTGGTTTGCTTCCACTTATTTTGATGGAGTTTTTAATGATTTCTGCTACCACGCATCATATATAGCTGGCAGGAGTAAGGTAAAAGAACAGCAGGCATTTCAAGTGTACAGGACAAGGAGAAGAGCTTAAAAACAATAGTAGGTGGAAATGCATTTACTAAAACTGTGTCTGTTTTCTCCTGCCGTAAGCTGGAAATGAGCACCCTCTTCTCCCTCCTCTGCTACCCGGCAGGGGAGACCCTGCAGCCTCTCTGGAGAAGTGTTCCAGGGCACCTGGCTTCTAAGGAGAAACTGTACATTACAGGGAAGGGAGCTCTGGATGGAGGCATTTCTTTCATCTAAACAGCAAAATAGAAAATCTACACTGTATGTTTCAGTTTTGGTTTGCTCAGCAAAGACTCATGGGTTTTCAATTGCCATTGATGTGTAAATATGAACAACCCCACCCCAGTCTGGCTGAGTGATTTGTATTTTTTTTCCAGTTCACTTGATCTGGAAATCAGTGAGACACAATAAATAGAAAGCCATGAGTTTATCATTCACAGAGTTGCTTTTCCTAGTAGAACCATTATTTAAATCAGCAGGACTGTCAACTCCCTGACACGGCTAGGCTGTAAATACTCAGTTATCGCTTCACTCAACGTTCAGTGATGTGCTGAGAAAGGAATGACCGGAAGCTTTCCCAGAAATACACTACATTGAGGATTCATCTGTTAAATAGAACTGTGCCAATGCATGGCTCTGCCAGCCATGTACCTCCATTGAAACGTCTCCACTGACTTATTCTCAGAATCTGCATTCCCACATATGAATTCTGAGTCTTTCTTTCTTTGCCTTCAAGCTCTATAAACCTCGGCTGAAGCTTACAGGATGCTGTGTGCAGCAGGACAAGGGAAAGACAAATCTGTTCTCTTTTCTTTCCAGCTAGTCTCAGTGCTCTTCTCTTATGCTTTAAAAAGCATATTAGGTTATTTTGTCGTCGTTGGTTTTGTTGGTTAAAATGAAAAGGTTTCTAAAGCTTTATCTGCTGTTTCTAACTCTTCAGGAATTAGCTTGGGTACCGGCCATTTGTAATGCATGTGACTATGTGACTGGTCCTCTTTGTTTGGACTGGTGTCTGAGGATTAAGAGATTTGGGAAAACTCATTCACTCTTTCATTCTTTCATGATCCTCTCAGTTGCTTTGGCTGGTTTTCTGTCTGCCCAAAGCGGTGAGATTGAATCAAAGATTTATGACTCTACACCATGCTCCTCACAAACAGCTAAACTTGTCACTTGACAAGAGCCAGCAGGACCCCTATACAACGAGTTTGCACCCAATCTGTTTTTTTCCTTTCATACCATAATACTGGTGTTGAGTGCTTCATATCAGCTGAAAAGCCTGACTTCAGGCTTTTTTCTACTGTGTTATTGTACAGCTACTAAATAGGCCCTGTCAATAAACACAGTTGTATACCTGATGCTAAAAGTGGTCATTGTTAAATTCATGACAGCTTCTTCTTCAAATTAGTTAGAAGTTTCTATTCTTGGGCTCATTACGCATCCACAGTCAGAAGTCCATTTCTTCTACTGAAGATCCATAGAAATTACTTGTTCCACCTCCAGTGTTTTTTATTAGCAGATGTTGTTAAGAGTTCACGGCGAATGTAGTCAACTTGTAAGTTGTGTGTTACTGTGTCTAAGGCTATGATTTGCTTTCTACGCAAATAAACCTCCTTGCACAAATATCCTTTACAGGAATCTGTTACCAGGTTGCTGTGATACTGACAAAGACTGTAATTGGTGGGGGTTTGTGCTTTATCAGTAGATGTGGATTCCCTGAGGTCCAGTCTCCTTCCCCACTGACAGGATGGCAGCAAAGTGGTTTCAGTAGCTATTCTTCACTGATGTAGTTGTGGAAAAGCAAGCCCTTGAGCATAAACTGCAGCTTTGCCCACTGGCCCTCTCCTCCCAGGGCCGTCCTTGTGTGGAGTGGCCCCTTGGGTACCCTTTAACGTCTTCTCAACTGTGATTTGGGAAAACACTAGGTGTCATCAGTGAGGTTTCTTTTCCCAGCAGTAACATCTGCATTCGGGAACTCACAGCAATGCTGTTGATAAAGTAGCTGCCCAGAATCTTGCTGCATTCTTATAGAAAAGCCAGGAAGAGTTTCTAAAATCCCTGTCCCAGACAAGTCTAGCCAAGAGTTCAGGTTGTCCAGTAATAACCATGTCAGGATTAGGTTTGATTTTTAAAGTGCATGGAAGGCTGTTTTTTAAAGCTTACTTTTATGAAGATAAAAACATTATTAAAATACCAAGTGAAACAGATTTTTTCCTTTATTTGTTTTTAGTTATCAGTTAGATCTTACTGAGGACTTTTTTTTTTTTCTTTTCTCTCTGTTGCTCTTTCCCTTCTCTGCACGAATCTTTTGCAGTACTGTGTTCCTAAAATGAAATGAGAATTACTTTCTTATTCAGAGAGGCTGTTTTCTGTCATTGAGACGTGAATAGCAGTGCACCTGTACAGCTCAGCCTCCTGGTTCAAGAGGGACTTTTGTCCCTAAAGAGGGTAGGAAACATATTAAAAAAACTGATTTAAAGAAGAAAAAAGAAAAGGGTTAGAAATGCCACAAAATGTCGTAAAGGAGCTCACAAGTGGGCACAAATGGGTTAGAAATGGC
>JASSUY010033731.1:59728-70166 GCA_032466535.1 Forpus xanthops
AGAGAGAGGAAAACCTCCAAAAGAAAACGTCACAAAACTCATAAAAATTGCAGGGAGAACAGAGACAAACAGACGGAGCTGAAGCTGCCCCAGCAATTTTCAAAGAGCTCAAAATACTTCAGGCTGGAAAAATCTCCTTTTGTCTCTTCACTCTTTTCACTATCCCCTGCTGAGTTATCCAAACCCCAGAGAAGAAGAGGGACTTTTTTTGGCCACAAGCAGGCAGACACATTTTTCATTATAGATAATGATCCTTTTGCTTCTTCTCTCCCTCGTGGTCATCTCTGGTGCTAATATTACAGGGAGGAAAGTCAAACTACAGGCAGAAAAGTCCTTTTATCTCTTTTCTTTTCCTAGACCTGTATGTGTATCATTAATAGCCAATAGCAGAGATCTTTCAGTACACTCTTAGGTAGCTAGGATTTTTATTTATTATTTATTACTTTTTTATTTATTTATTTACTTATTTTGAGGACCCACTCTCTGAGCTGCTAGGAATGAGAGAGTTTCACCTGGTTGTGTTTAGGGATGAGACTCACTACAGATAGGTGCTCCAAATCCTCAATTATGTTTTTCCAGGTGTCAGCTGTAGTGGCACTAGAGACTTATAAATCCTGGCACCCATTGCAGTCCAGCAATCATTTAGGTTCAAAAATCTCCATAACATCACATTTGACAAGACAGTGTGCGCTCTGGGCTGGAGGAAAACCCTTTTGCCTCCTCTACCAGCTTCAGCAATATTACAGACTCCCATTATTAGAGTAGCTCAAGTGTAACATCTATAAAACTAAGACCTATATTTAAACTCAATTCTAATCTAGCATCTATTAAACTAAAGCAGACTCTCTTCACAGTATGAGAAATAAATGTATGGCTTAGCCCCACATATCTGACTGGCACAAATCCTGGATTACACAGTAAAAATACACTTAACTCCTGAAGAAAAACAAGAAGCCAGTCAGGAAATTGCAGCACATGAGGAATTAGCTGTAAGTAGAGGAGATGGCAACATCTGTGGGAGAGAATGCTGCCATAAATAGAAATTGCCAAAATAAAGCTTAGGGAGTTACAAATGACAACGAAACTTTCTATCATGGTTAAGCAGAGAAACAGGTTTTGAGCTGAACCTGTTAGGAAAGGGACTATCATGTAGAACAGTTCCAGCTGATGTGATCCTGCGTCATGCTCTGCAGTTAGCATAGTTTCTGTAGAACCTTCCTAACTAAAATGTTTTTTAAACAGCAGCTTTTCTTCCCCATCTGATGAAGGAAAAGATTTTGCTCCACAGCCTGCTTCACTTCCCCAGCCTGAA
This sequence comes from Forpus xanthops, assembly GCA_032466535.1. Taxonomy (NCBI): domain Eukaryota; kingdom Metazoa; phylum Chordata; class Aves; order Psittaciformes; family Psittacidae; genus Forpus; species Forpus xanthops. The sequence continues at coordinate 61,041 of JASSUY010033731.1, forward strand.
TGACCCTAGGTGATAATTCTCAAGACACATGTGCTGCCGAGTCATGGCTGTGCTTTACCAAACCAGAGGGAATGCGAGCAGTGTGGTTCCCAGGATGTCTGCAGCTAAACACCAAACAAATTTTGGGACAAGGTCAGTGATTCTGGAAAAGGGTGGATTGGAACAAACATGCTCATGTTTTGTCCTTTGTTGTAAGGCTGGCAAATTTTGCAGTTCTTTGGCTATATCTCTGCCTCTGAGTCAGCTCTCAAAATAGTCCTTAACTAGCAACATGCCTTACAAATCCCTCTTAAAACAAGAGGTGCACAGACTGTTGTAGACCTATGGGATGCATTAGTTCAGTTGGGTTTTTTTTTTTTTTTTTGTTCTCCTTTAAATTTAGCTGGAATAAACCTTTTTTATTTCTATTGCTCTGACATCTACCTCCAAGGGATGACAGTGTTGCCTGTCACTTAGATGTCACAGCTGGAGAGCAACAGACAGTGGAGTGAATCAAACAAATTCACCTCCAAGCCCCATGATGTCTTTTCCTCCACCTCCACATTCAGCACAAAGGTACAAGTCTTTGTTTCTCTGATTCTCATCTACTTCCCCATCTTCAGTCTGTTTCATTTTCCCCAGCATTTAAAAACAAGACAGAAAAAAAAAAACTAAAAGCCCTCTGGCATGATCCTCCTCCTTTCTCACAATTTTCCTAGTAAGCAATCCCTCCCTCTAAAGTAGAAGTGTTTGCGCGCTTTGCCATTGTTCCTCTGCTCCTGCTGAGGTATGCTAGGGTTGTTCCTTTAGGTATAGCTTTACTCATCTGCAAGGGGAAAAAGCAGTTAGTTACCTTTAAAGGTGCTCAAGATCCATTTCTGAGGAACATCTATAGGAAAAAGAAGGATTTTGTTCAATCCTTTTTTTTTCACCGGACACTAGGGCTGGTGCTGAGACCTTGGGAAGAGACCACTATCCCTTGGAAGAGAGCTCATAACTTGACATCAGCAGAGTAATTCCACCCACTCAGTTCCCTTCGTGTCTTAAAACAAATACTTTTTTCCTTGCTTTTAGTGTAAGACCTCATGGAATTTATACCCATATATGTACATGGCCACTACATACCTTTGAGTGAAACTGAAAGATGAGGGCAAGCAAAGACATAGAGTAAACAGAGCGTAGTAGATGCTTTTTAGAGCACCTAGGATCTATAGCCATCTTTCTGCTGAAATTCTTTCATCACTTGGATAAGCTATTATTACAATAAAGATACACAAAGTCTTCTGAGTCCATTACATAAAAGCTGCTAATAAATCTTGCTTGGTTACTTGCTGGCAAGTGCCGTTTCTCAGTAGAGCAATTTCATTAATGCCCTGGTGGTTGTTGACCAGGCCTATGGCAGCCTAAAGTGGGAGCAAAATGCTGCCCTTCTGCTGTGGAATCATTTGGCATTCACTGTGGGGATGTGTCCAAATGTACATGCAGGCAGAAAATGGCAACTCACAACCACTGCATTTGCATGTGCTTAGATCAAGAAGCAAAACCACCCCCAGTTTGTATATAAATAGAATTGTATATAAAATCCCAACACCGTTACCTTGCACAAATTGTGTATGCCAATCATTCTAAAAATTCTTTCCAAGCAACCAAATCCTCCATAAATCTCAGAGATAATCAAATACAATGTCTAGCAGTCACTTTACACCTTTGATGACCTCATCAAAGCATACCAGCGCTTTGCCAAAATCCATGACTCTGTGCAAAGTTTAGCTGTTCCAGAAACTTTGTGTACCTGATGCAATGTTACTTTTATTAAAACTCCTCCTAGTTCCTCCTTTAAATTTAGCTTGGGTCAAATCAGGTTTCTAGACATTGGAATGAAGTTGAATGTGAAGAAAGATCACTGCTGGAATAACATCCTGTACCTATCCTTACATAGAGAAATCAACACTTCCCAAAGATATGTAAAGAGGAAGAAACTAATAAATTTTCTTGATATTTTAAATGTTTCAAGGATTAAAGATTATGTTCTGTATTACTAATTTTTTAGACAAAGTGAAAATTTAAGATTATTCAAAACCATTCCACTCTGAAAACAGCTCTTCTTCCAAAAGTAATTAATGAATATAAAAGGCAAGTATGTATTATTATTCCTGATAATGGGTGCAATAGATTATAGTTTTATCTATGCCTGCAGTCTGAATGATATCAAAACACCTCACAAAGTTATTAGTCAGACTTTTTGTCTTCACTTTAACAATCCCAATTCAGCAATGAGTAATTACATCTTTCCACTGAGAAGTTGCAAGGCTGTGTGAAGAGGCGCTCCTGGTTTTGCTCCTAAAGGGCAAATCCACATCACAGCTTGCAGTAGACACCCATCCTTTGTCTGTCTCAACACATGAAGACACATGTTTAAGAGAGCAAAACACTTTCTGTGGTTGAAAGGACATAGCCACAGTTCACAAGCTATATCCAGCCGTCACCAAAGGCGCGGGCTGAAATGAACATCCAGCTGCTCTGAAGTTTAGCCTAAGGTTTCAGTCCTGCAAGGTTGCCAATGTCCAGCCTTAATTTATTCCATGCTCTCTTTTTTTTTAAGAATACCCCCTAGTTATTTTTCATCAAAAAGAAGAAAACAGATTTTTTGCATTACTACAGCCAATGAGATATGTAATACTTTCTGTTTCAAAACTTACCCGGAGTAACTACACAAAGCCCTCCTACCCATCCCTGTAAGTCCCTTTGTTACAAAGACTCATGGGTTTCTTTGAAATTTCCCATTTGGGAGTTGCTTACCAACTTTCCATTTTTTGTAGGCGTCCTCATTTCCTGCAGTTTGTTTAATAGCTTCCCAAGCAGTCCTAGATCTGATGCCTTCCTGAAGCGCAGGGAGATAAAATCTACTTCATTTCCATAGTCTAGCCAAGTGATTGCTCTATCCAGGACAGCTATGGAGTGAGTCCTACAGCACCTGTTTTTATCCAATATGCTTCGTTTTGGCCTACATTTCATTCGTGTTTCTATCTACGTCCATCACATGAAAACCTTCTTTACAGTCCTGTATATTTCTGGGCTTGCAACTATATATGGCTGTTAAACTCACCTTTTTCCCATGCATTTGCTGTTAAGTCAGACCTTACTGACGTCACCTCAAGCAACTGATTATAGTCTCCTGTTAGAGATGCTCACAAGTTTGGTAGTTACAGTTTGGCATGCCCACCTTGCCCAAGGCTGCTTGAGCCCCAGTAGCTGGCTGACCCCAGCAATGCAAGGACCTGCCCAGCCCCTGGATCAGTGGTGCAGCTATGCAGGGATTAAGGCATTCCTGACACAGCTGATTAATTTCCTAGGAAATCACTCATCAGGTTAGCCAGAACATGCAAGTTATGCAGATGGACTGCCCAAATCATTGCAGGTTTGAGGCAGTGTGAGGGAAGTGATGCAAAAGTCTGGCTAGACAGACTCAAAAAAAAGAAAAAACATAAGCCCACACCCTCTGTTAGGTGATCCTGATGACTGAACAACAGTGGAAATGTGTTTATTTGCCAGAAGGAGAGCTTCTCCTTAAAAGGATCTGTGTACATTCATTCCTCTCTTTGTGGTCCCCCTGAAGTGCCGCATCTCCAATGACAGGAGTGAAAGGCTGGTCAGAATTCGTCACTGGAATGAAATGCCAGTTTCCTGCCATTGCTCATCTTTTACCTCTTCCTTTCTTGCTGAATAGATAAGGAGGTGGTTCAGCCCAGGAGGGTTTGTTTGCTTTATGAGGCATTTCAAGTAGAGTGCCTGAGGCTGTAAGGTTACCACTTGTCCTGGGACAGGGCGTATTGTTCGCAGCAGTCAAGTTCTGATTTGTGCAAGAAGGAAAAAAGTAATTTCTCATGCTCTTTTCCCTCTCATAAATAGAGCTGGTTAGAAGCCTTTCTATTTTGCAGTTTTGGTGACGCATGGAAAATGTGTTCTGTGCTCTCTGTTTGCAATCAGCTCCTCTCATCTCTTCGTTTTTCTCTTCTACAGCAGCTATTTTGAAATAAGTCTGCCTAGCCTGCTCCTAGCACATATTTTGGCTTTTGGCATTTTAAAGTGATTTATGGTATGTTTGTAGCATATACACGGTGAGTTATTTTCTTATATAATTCTTTTTTCTTTCTTCTGCTCTTCCTGTCAGCTAAACAGAGACAATTGAATCTGGATGTGAATTTTATGGGTGGAGAGGGAAGGAAAAGAGGAGGTGGAGGGGGAAGGAGCAGCAAATTGTTTTGCAAAAAGCCTCTGGGGCAGAGCCATGCTTTTGCTTAAAAACATAGACATATGCCCAGGGACTGCTAGTGTTAAAAATAACATGATGGTAGTAACCTGTGAGAAGGCCTAAGTTATAGGTCATGTAACTATTAATGAAAAGCTCCTATGGCTCCTAAGTGCTCTTTTGCAACATGTTTGGTTCATGCTGCCTCAGTCTGCAGTTTGTGGGGTGAGGGAAACGAGCACACAGAGGCTCTTCTGTCTTCCCAGGCCCCTGTCTTCCCAGGAAATTGTCGTTAGTCCACTGAGAAACAGAAATGGAAGATAGGTGAGTACTGGTGCTCAGCTACAGCTGGCCTGGTGCGGTGGGAATGGGAGAGCAACCTGCCTTGAGGAGGGCCAGGCTCCATGCACAGTGTCTGAGTAGTGCCCCACAGAGGGAAGCTTCTCGATGAGGTTTTTCCCTGCCAGGCTAGGAGTGGTGGAAACCCTGCCCTCAAAAGTAAGGTGAAAATATTTTTATAGCCACTTGTGCTTGTACTTCCCTGGATTATTCAGATACTCCAATGATGAATGCAGTAATGCTTGTGAGTTACTCAGCTACTATGGTGTTGCAAGCTATATGAGGTAATACAGAAATATTTCATTCATTTCCAGAGACCAGCTCGCTGGCCCTTTTCCAGCAGCACTGTAAACTTGTAAAACTGATGGATCAGTTTCCCAAGGGTCTTTATTACCAAGACTTCTGACTTCTCAGCAACTGGAACAGCCTTGTAAACTATTCAGACCGTGCAAGATGCTTAAAAATAAGCTTACAATTAGTGTTCCCTAGGGTTTTGTGCTGGGCTTCTTTTCCCAAAGACTCTTTTCTGTCATATTTAGCATGAGAACTGGATGCAACTCTGTACAGTCTTATCTCTGTCAACAGAAAAAGGGTGCTTTCAAATAAAATAAAGTGCTACTGCTCTCTTCCTCAAAGGCAAAACACTGCAATGAGTACAAGTTATGTCTCAGGTTGGTTTGAAAAATCCTAGCCTTTCAGATGACCTGGATTTGGTTCCAATGAGGCTTAGCATAAACACGTGTATAACTGAGCTTCAAACATAGTTCTGCAAACAAATTAAACTCTGTGAAACACTGATAACTGTACTTTAGTCATATAAAATCTGAACTGGTACATGCTCACTTTCTCTCTCAGCTGTTCTGCTTTGCAGTCTCTGTCTTTCTGTGTCATTCACGCAACCAGTTCCCAAGTGGAGCAGTCTGCTGACGTGCAGAGCACAGACCAGGTACATCATCATTACACATGGGTTAACTTTAGAGTGATTTTGGTTTTGAAAGTTGAAATCGTATTTAGATATAATAACATGTATATAACATAATGCTGCACTGACAACTCTTCTTTTAACCAAAAAGATTAATAAAAGAGCATTGCCCATGCATGCTTCTGAGTGATAAAAATGATGCCCTTCCTCTTCAGTTTCAGGCAAATAAAATGGGAGCAGAAGAACAACTTTGTTCCCCAGCCTTGCCCCAGGGTATATAAATAGCAGGCGTCCCAGTGCCGGGGGTGGCTGCTGGAGTGCCTCTCATTCCAGAGATCTTTGGCCACCCTCTTATCAAAACAGAAAGGCTGACTTCACTCCTGCTCTCCCCTGATTGATGTCATGTTGGAAACAGGTAACACGACAGCTTCCATTGTCCTTGAATTAGCCACCTACTTCCAGAGGTCAAACAAACAGGCTGAAGGTCCAGAAACTCACTTCAGCTAATTGCTGCCAAAATTCCTTTCCTACAAAATAAGCAGGGGCTGGAGCAGCCCTGGGTGACAAATGTTCTCCAGAGAGATGGATAGAAACCATCCCAGGCGGGCTAACAAGGGGTATTGAGCTACAAGGGCTGGGAAGAGGTGAAACGCGAGACAAAGCCCAGTGCCAATTTTAAACTCAGGAGCTGGAGCTGCAGAAAGTTTCTGCTTGATTTTAATAGGCTTTGAAGTTTCAATCATGCTGATGATAAAGCAGAGCAGTAGCATTAGGATGCGGCTGTCTGAGCATGTTCCTCATGATCAGGAAGCTCAGTTTCACACTGGGCACAGGCCCTTTATTTGCTGAAAGTTTTCTACTGGCATCAGCATTTCCTACCAGCTTTCTGCTTCTGTATTTTCAGAAATAATATGAGTTTCGAAGCAATGGGTGGTGGCTAAAGCTTTTAACTCTTCCCCCTCACATTTTCACTTATTTTCTCCCTGAACCAGCTTTCCAGCTGTTGTTTTAATTAGTCTAACATGTTTTTATTATGTAGCACAGACACCACAGCTACTGCTCTGCAGCCTGAGTTAGGCATTTGACATGTACACTGTGCGAAAGATATTTGGTACCACCCTCTTGGCACAGTCACAATTTCTTTAAAATGAAAGCTTAGAGAATGAGGAGATTGTGTCACTGTGGTTTAGAAAGTTGTCTTCATACAAAGAGAAGGAAAGTGCAGGCCTGTGCCCAGCTAATACACTACAGGCACTTCACACTCCTCCCAAGTATTGTCAGCTCCTACTTATCCCTAGATTGATTAACCTGACTACATGTCCCACCTGCAGCTGCACAGATGCTTTGAACTGCACAAGGCAGCATGTAAAGACAACTGCATTAAGTCCTGCTTCACTTGCAGTTGTTTATATACTGTCCACTCTCTACAGGAGCTTACTGATATGTTTTTCCATAGGTGGATACAATAAATAAGCTCTTAGAGAATAACCCAGATATCTACAGTTTTGATTTATCCATGTTAGACCACTGCCTTGCTGACAAAAAGCATTGCCACTTGCCTCCCAACAGCAGATTTTTCTTTCTTTCCCTCTTTCCTTCATCTGTGTAAAAGAGTTTTTGCCCTTGCTTTAACAGCCTAAAACATAATTTAAAATACTGTTTTCACCATCTCTCTTTAGTTCCTTGTCCAGTTTTTAAACAAATGGGTCTCTGAGCAGCCTGATTTAGTTGAAGATGTCCCTGGATGGACTAGATGACCTTTGAAGGTCCCTTCCAACCCAAACTGTTCTACCATTCTATGAAACTGCTAAGTTCCCTGCTTCTGCTGCCTTGCCAATATTGGCATGATAATGTTTTATGTCTAAGACATTGTGAAACTTCTTTATATTTTAATACTGGTGCTCTCTGTTTCCTCCTTTCCTTTTTTCTTCACATCTCTGAGTGGTCCATGACTTCTGCTGGATCCTGGTTCTGATCTGAACATCTCTACAGTTACTAGCAGCACGTTTGTGGTTTCCTCTGAGCAAGCCTTCTTGGGCTTGCCAAGGGCATTTCATATCAGACTAACCTCATAGCTTTCTTCATTGCAGTAATTATAAACAAAAGGAATGTGTTAGATCCCATTTGTCTGGAATTTAGGACAACATTTGGTATCCTACTCTAATCCTTAGGCTGCTGAAGGCCATCATTTTTACACAAGGTGAGCAGGTAATACTCAAAGAAAGTATCAGGAAGAAAGGTAGTTAATGAGTTTTGTATACGTGTATATAGATGTATAAAATATATGGCTATAAAATTAAAAGGCCTTGGAATCATTCCTTCTTATTATTTTCCTCAGTAAACCAGGCACAAAGACTACAAATTTGCTCATGACGTTTATGAATGATAAAAGGGTGGGAAGCACTATCAGGAGGGAGGAAGATCTAAAAAATGCTATGGCAGGAATGAAAACAATGAAGTTAAATTCAAAAACATATATGACATAGGCACACTTATGGAGATTACTCATCAGTAAGCTGAAAATGGAAGTATTAAGAAATGAATCAACTTGGCAACTCTGCTACTTCTGGAGCACTGATAAAATTTTCTTCAGAGAAGAACAAAGTGTCACTCTAGGCCATGTCAAATGAGGTGTTTCCAGTGGAAACACTAAATCCATTGCAGAAGATGACATTGGTAACGGGTAAGGTGTCCTCAGGATGCTAGATACGATTTTGATGTGTTATGTCCAAGGAAAATACAAATCTGAACAGGTGTTAACAGAAGGGTTTCTGAGATTACCAGGACTGCCATGATCTTTCCTTACAAATGGAGGCAAGGCAAGCTCAACTTGTCCACTCCAGGAAAATTAAGGTTGACAAGGGGATATGGTTTCCATCTAAAAATACCCAGGAGTGAAACAGTGGTGAGGGAAACTTGTCTGTGACTAAACTTAGTCTGGAAATAAGATGCAGGCTGCTGGCCATTAAAACAAACAGAGGTAAGGGCAGCCTTCTGATGGGAACAGCTGGGGCCAGAAATGTAATTTCAGTTGGGAAGACGTCAATTGGGAAAATGTAAATTTAATTGGGAAGAAACACTACAGCACCTCAGGAGAGAAAGGCTCAGGCTCGGGCTGGTGACACTTCATGTTTGTGTGGCTCCTGCATCCATCTAGGTAATGCACAGAGAGGTATCTCTTAAGCCAGTTAGGGATGCAGGATGCTCTCAGAAGCCTATCGTCTCTTCCATCCCTGCTGCTCATTTTAATTTATGTGTGGCATGCCAGTCAAAAATACTGGCAAAATGCAGGTTTTATTCTTCTGACAGTAACACCCAGATATTGTGTGGCAGCCAACCTGGCAAAGTCAACAAGGAACCGGCTTTTTCTCAGATCATAGAATCATAGAATAGTTAGGGTTGGAAAACACCTTAAGATCATCTAGTTCCAACACCCCTGCCATGGTCAGGGATACCTCACACTAAACCATGCCACCCAACACTCTGTCCAACACAGCCTTGAACACTGTCAGCAATGGAGCTTTTACAACATCCCTGGGAAATCCATTCCAGTGCCACACACCCTTACAGTAAAGAATTTCTTCCTCAGATCCAATCTAAACTTCCCCTATTTAAATTTGAACCCATTACCCCTTGT
>JASSUY010033735.1:0-11470 GCA_032466535.1 Forpus xanthops
AGCACTGTTCCTAAGCCAAAAATCCAAAACACAGTGCTCACCAGCTACTGCTTAAAGAAAAATGACTGCTGCTGCTGCTGAACCCATGACAGATATTTATTTTATAAATTATTTGTAACATGATGTTAACTGATTAATTAAAAGTAGATACCCCTTAGATGCTGAAAGAAACTCATTGGAAGCTGAGGAGAACTTTTTAGAGTGATCAGCTTGACTTGTTGGGTTCTACATCTTAAGAGAGTGCCCTCACTGATGAGTAAATCTTCAGAGTAATGGAATAAAAGATTTTCAAGGAAAGTTCAGATCCACAAGAAACTTTTATCAAAAGTAAGATCAATGGGGCTGTGCAATACTTGTTTCCGGATGTTCCATAAGAAATAATTAATCAGATAATAGAGGTGAAAATATATTGTTTCAAGTAAAATGTTGTGGTTTAACCTGGCAGGTAGCTAAACATCATGCAGCTGTTCACTCACTGCCCCCCCAGTGGGATGGGGAGAGAGCTGGAAAATAAGGTGAAGCGCTTGGTTTGAGATAAGGAGAGTTAATATGACAAAAAAGAAAGGAAAAATAATAATGATAAAAGAATATACAGAACAAGTGATGCCCAATGCAAGGTGCTTACCAGCAGCTAATTGATGTCCAATCAATCCCTGAGCAGTGATCGGTCACTCTTAGTCAACTCCCCACTGTCTTATTGTTCAACATGATGCTGTGGTTTGGAATAACCTTTAAGAAAGTTGGGGTCAGCTGTCCCGACTGTGTCCCTTCCCAGATTCTTGTGTCCTCCAGGCTACTCTCTGACAGGGCAGCATGAGAAGCTGAAAAGTCCTTGCCTTAGTCTAAGCACTGCTCAGCAGCTACTAGAATATAGGTGTGTTATCAACATTATTCTCATCCAAAATTTGAATGCCAGGACAACACCAAGTATTGGGGAAGAAAATAAACTATATCCTAGCTGAAACCAGGACAGGCATCTAAGAAGGTTGTTTTGTTCTCAGAATTTCTGAACTCAGTATTGAGTTCAGCAATAATTCAAACTTTTTTCTAATCTGCAAAGTTAGTGAATATACTGTCCATCCTAGTACTGTTCATCTCAAACTTAGATGATATACTCAAAAGCAGTACCAAAACGTGTCAAAACTTCCAGGATAAAAGTCAGGAATATTTTTATGATTCTTGCATAGATATTTTGTTTTTAACCTAATGCACAATTTTAGTCTTATTCTTTTCAAGTATTCTACAGTGACCTTTTCTTTAATTTTTAATTTTTATAGTAATGCTGATCTGACACTAGTATTTTTTTTTTCTTTGTCATAAATGCATCCTGCTAAAAAGCACTCTTCCTGTTGAAGCGCAAGAATTACGACATGGCAGTTCTTCAATTAAAAAAAAATCTCCTTAGATGATTTAAAAACTCTGTTCATACTAGGACAAAAAAAAAAAAAGGCATTTTAAGCTAAAAATCTGATTCACTCAGTTACCATTTTTCTAGAGCATACAGCAAATAAACTAATGTGAAGTGGGTGCAGTTTACTGAAAACTGTCACTTTTCTTTAAAATGCTACACAAAACCCACACATATACACACACGTGGATGAGAAATTTCAGTCTTTATGTGGTAGGCACATCTCGTTTTAGTCTTCCACATGAGATTATTTGTTCCTCATTTATGAATTAATATGATATCCTTTGGCAGATGCAGCTTTAATGTATTAACAAAAAGACATATTTGGCATATAATTGAACTTTTTGTATAAATCCCTAAGACTCAATTACCTCTTTTGGTTTGAATGCAAATGTCTTTGAGAAGGTACAACTTATTATTCAGGATGCATCCTTAACTGTATCAAAAGGGGAAACAAATGCCTATAGTATATATCAACAAGGTGCCTTTATTTGCAGCAACTAGCTAGAAGCCCTTTATCAAGTGAGAATTGTGGAGTGATACTGAATAAGGAATTCAGAATTAAGAATCACTGGGTGTCAAAGGACTCTGTGCTCAGCAATTGCTTAATGTAGCTTAAATTGAATAATGGGAAAAAACTATTTTTCCTCTGTTATAAAGATGAAACAAAAGTTTTTGTTCTTATTAGTGCTTGCTGCACTGCTAGTACAATTTTGGTATAAGCTATTTATTGAAAGATTTGTTCAGCTGCATGCAAGAAATGTTATAAGATCCGAACAGTTTTCTTCTGCTACAATTAATCTCTTTTCTCTGTGATGTTTGCATATACACACATGCCCAATAGAAAAACTTGAGAAGAGAGGTAAAGGAGAAAAGGCTTCTGTTCTGGAGTTATGAAGTGAGTCTTACAGATTTGCTGCAATGTGAATTAGATTAAGTGCTTGTACAATATGATATTTGAAAAACAAATGATAAATTGTGACTAATTGAGATTAAAATTTCAGTAAGGAGAAAAAAAAAACTTCCTCTGGACTCCACCATGGCATAGAGTTAAGAAGCCTGTCCAAAATTTTACCATGTTTAATTTAGTACTTCTACTACTTTGCTACTTCTGCCTTCAAGACAAAGAAGGTATTTTAAGCATACTTCTTCGGAATATGGAAGACACTTCAAAAGTGAAGGCTTTGTTAACCTGCTAAGTAATGGACTTGACAGCTGAAAGCTACAAAGTTGATATTTGCTTTCAAACTATAGATGCAGAGCAAGTGAAAGGTAGGGGGGAGGAGAGAAGGAGGGAGGCCTTTTAAATATCCACAGTAGTAGTGTTAAAATTGATTACTTCCTTGTTTCTCTGGAATTATTAATTCTGATAGGAATGAAATGTAGCTGTGAAAATATTAGTGTTAGCAATAACCAGTAAAGAGCACACTCCTGGGAAAAAAATTTGGATCAATTTACCAATTTTAAATGCTTCATATTATGAATAAGTACACTAGCTCTCAGTTGCACAAACTAATATTGTATTTTTCTCTGCCTTAAGGAACAGAATATTGTAGTCCCTCTTGGTTGTAGTATCTGGCCTGCTGCTATTTGTTCATCTCACTGTGGCATGCTTCCTGATATGTTTATATTGTTTCTTTGGTAGCTATGTAATTCTGCTCTTTATGAGATTTGGCCTGAAATAGGAACTTTCTTCTCTATCACTAAGCCTGTATTAATCCAACTTACAGTATAGTATATCCTTGAACTTTTTTTCTTTTTGCAAGACACGCAGAAAAAAGGCTGTAGTTAATGTTGGTCTTGTCATTTTGCTGCCTAGTTGTGACAGCCATGGTTAGCTATCGGCTAAATTAGAGCCCAGGGAAGAATAAAGCTTCAGAAATTCTCCAATCTTGCAGTGCCTGTTGCCAGTACCCTAGTTAGTTCAGCAATTTCTGGTTTCCATCAAATCTCCAGCAAGTTATTGAGCTGTTGACGGAGTCATACCACTGATAAAAGAAAAATTTCTGCTTCAGCATGTGTTGCCTGATGGTATGTCACAGAATCATAGAATGGTTTGGGTCAAACTAACTGCTTGTTCAAACCACTAAAGACTTTCCCTTTTGTTCTATTCTTAGAAATGTGGAGAACTTACACTAAGTTTTAAATAGCTCAGATTACTTTCCTTTATTATTTGGGCCACACAGTTTTCTCAATTTGAATCACAGCACCAAATTAATGGTTTTTTAGAGTTGAACATATGCTAGACTAGTTAATAGAGTGTATGAATATCAAGGTGTAGCCATGGTTCCTAAAAAGGATTAAAAGATGTAGATAAACTGTAGTCATATAGAAGTGTTCAACATTATTGCAGCTGAGAGTTAAAGCAAATAGAGTTGAAAAAGTCTGAGGAAGTAGCTTGGTTCATCTTTCTATCCATGATACATCTGAAACACTGATAAGGTTTTTTCCCCCTAAACAAATGAAACTATAAACAGTCATTATCAGTCTTACATTGCTTTTCTGGACAGTAAAATATAACTTTTGAGAAATCCATAATAATTAACTGCATGACTAAAAGTGCTCTTCTGACAAATGATATAGTAGTCTATATTTCTATACCTATACATAGGCAGAGGATTCATCCCAAGAGCTTCATCTAGCCAAAGATGTGTGTCATAAAGGTATACAATTGAGATGTACAAGTGCTCAGCTGATCTTGTTCCTTTTTGCATTTTCCACAGTACAGCTTGTCTTCTGGTTTTGTAAATGTATAATATTTACACTTTAATAATATAATTTAGCAAATTGATAGTGGAAGAAGAGTGAGTATTTAGCATTAAATTTAAGTTGCTGGATGGCATTTACCTGTTAGACTAGTTTCTGATGCTGTGTGTGTAAAAAGATTGGATTGCTCACACTGTCCTGTCTTCTAATATAATTGGTAGATCAAATCACCCACCCAAACTTCATATAGGAATCACCACTGAAATATGCTGTAAATTAAATCTTCAGATTTGCTAGTTCTCAGCAAGCCAGCAATTTTGGCTGACTTGATTTCAGTTGAGGTGATTAATTAGATTCTAAAGCATTTTATTACTTTAAATGTTTAAAATACAAAACCATCTATTTTAATAGTAACAGTAGGTAGGATCAGCGGATGTCCTATGAACTACATACACAAAATTAATAACTGTAGTTTGTTCTGTTAAAGGGGAATGTGTTGAAGGAGCAGCAACTTTTTAATTCCAATGGCGCTCCCTGGTGAGGATCTGCTTATTTGGACTGTCCCCAAAAGACTGAAGCTGAGGAAAATTGTATTTGAGTAAAATCTGGAAAAAGAGAGATTAAGAGGGCTAAAGTATTTTTCTATTAGCTTTGTTTCATGTTGCAATGTCAATCTGGCTGGTTAAAAAGTCAGAAAATACAAGCTTATAGGTAAGCACAAGCAACAGTAAACCCAAGTATGAACATTAGAAAGTCATATTGACTTGCAGCATTAAGCAAAGTGTGTGTTTCTGGGGTGTTATTGGGTAGATTTATAAAATGCAGCATGCAAACTCTGTAAGGCTCTATAAAAAGTATTGCAAATGTCCTGGTTCTGAACAAACATAATTTTGGAAAGGCAGACAGATTCGGCGATGTGCTTTACACAGAGTTGTGATACTTCTGCTTCTGCCTCTGTTTCATCTTCCACATCTGCTAAGACCTCTGTCCAGGAAATATACAACTCTGTGATGAACTGTCCACCTTTCCACTCAGAGTTCACCCATCTCTGCAGATCAAGGTTTTGTACTTTGGGAGAGACAAGAAAATTGTACTTTGTAGTACTCTTTTTATACACAGTTAATTTACAACCTCCATCCCATATTATCTCACAATGTATGGCATTTTTCCGGATTTATTTATTTGTTTTTTTAGCTTCAATTCATAGCATAGAGAGTTTCTTGTTTTCTTTCCAGCTGGAAACATGCTCTTGCAGCTGACAGCTTACAGTGAATCAAAGCTGTGTGTAAACTCGTGAATCCTAAGTTCATGGACAGGTATCACTGTATTCTAGTTTGTATAACTATAAATGCCTGATTAGCCAAGATAGTCCACTAGGACTTGCATATGTTCTGACATCCCCATGGTGAGTGCTGATGTCAATATAAATTTAAAAAGAAATGTTTATTTTAAATATAAACACCTGTATCTGAACACTTGTATTTTGGCAAGAACTGGATGCACAGCAGAACTTTTCACCTAATTGCAACCTCAAACAATTATAACAAAGTGTTTTTATACTGCAAAATATTTAAGAACAGAAAAGGGACTTGAGTAAAATCTTACTTAAGAAAAAGAAGTCCCTCATGCAATCCAAACAAGAAAAATAACAAGCCCAACTTTAAATCATTTTCACAGTGATAAAATAAGCCTGTGTAAAGGCCAATCTGAAATACTTGTCATTTACTACTTTTGGCTGCAGCTGCAAAATTTAAAATTAATTTTCCTTATTATGCTATTTTGAAAAGCTCATAACAGGTACATTGCTTGATGAATTAGAATACAGATGTGTAGCAAATGAGCAGGTTCACTTTTCTTCACTACAAGTGGGAAACAGTGGCAGCATTTTGTGGGGTTTTTAGAGACAATATACACTGTATTTAGTCATGTGTGGCTTTTCCGATTTTTTTTATGTTCACTCTCACTACATAGTATGTCAACTATTCATGGAATTATCAGCTAATAAAGTAATAGTTTTAAATCTCTGGAAACTTAATACGATAACGTTTAAAACTGTGTGTGCAAATTGGGTTAAACCACCATGATGGAAACGTCTGCTTCTGAAAAGGCAAAACCAAAATGTGAAACTAGATGCTATTATTATTGTTGTTGTTGTTATTGCTATTATTATGTTTAATGCTTTTTTGGTGTCTAAGCTAGAGAAGGGAATTGAAGTAGCGAGTTAACCAGTATTCAGTCTTAAAATAGCTTGCCCTTCTATTTTAACTTTATTCTGAAAAGGCTAGGAATAGAGTTTTGACTCTTTATAAACACACTTCTTCTTGTTTAAAGTAATTTTACACTTAAAAACGGAAATATCCATTTACAACCCTTAGGTTCCATAGCTTATTTCATCAAAGTAAATAAGAAGCTCCTGGGCAAAATTTTTACACATAAATTATAATTTATCTTTTTTTTCTTTAAACACACAAGTTTTGTGCATTTAGTTTTCCTTTTTATTGTTAAATTGTTGTGTGATGTCATAGGCTGCTCAGCCTAGAGAAGAGAAGGCTGTGTGGAGACCTCATAGCAGCCTTCCAGCATCTGAAGGGGGCCTATAGAGATGCTGGGGAGGGACTCTTCACGAGGGACTGTAGTGAGAGGACAATGGGTAACGGGTTCAGACTTAAACAGGGAAAGTTTAGACTGGATCTGAGGAAGAAATTCTTTACTGTAATGGTGGTGAGGCACTGGAATGGATTGTCCAGGGAAGTTGTGAATGTTCCATTGCTGGCGGTGTTCAAGGCTGGGTTGGACATAGTCTTTGGTGGCATGGTTTAGTGGGAGGTGTCCCTGCCCATAGCAGGGATGTTGGAACTAGATGATCTTAAGGTCCTTTCCAATCCTAACTATTCTATGATTCTATGATTCTATGATCTTGCAGACATTTCAATAAAATATAGCATTTGAAATAATCTTTGGACGGCACTGAAAGAAACACCCTGACCACTTCCATTGACATCACAGCAAATCTGAACAAGTTTCAGCAAAGTATGAGTTTACACTACAGCTAGATGGTAACGATAAAAATCTGAATAAGATACAATGTACTGACCTGTTAATTTAATTGCAGATACTGCAGCTGCTACACAACATGGAAACAAGATCTTTTAATATATTAATTGGATTACAAAAAGAAAATGCATGCTTTTTGACTGTTTTTTTCATTTCTTCTGGTACTCTGCATGGTCTTGATTTCTGTTTGGAAAGCTGGAAAAGCCTCAAGCTCCCTATGAAACAGAGCTGAGACTTCATATCCATTAAAAATATTCAAGCAGAGAACAGTTTCTGCTCAGCAAGATTTGAAGGGCATTGCTAAGAAGCTAAAAAATCCTAAATTTATCTAATTTTATGTTGAATTAAAGCCATATATCATGAAGATGAAAACATGCCATACTTACTAATATCAGAGCTTTTCCTTTTGCCCCGATGGTGTTAGTTTAAATCCAGAGATATGTACTTAATGAATCTATGGAGACAATGATTCACTTATTTTGCTTTATTTAGATTCAAAACAGAATGACTTTCAAAGGTACTATATATCCACTAATCCCAACAAACTCAGCACAAACTGCAGATGTTTCATAATACTGGAAATATGGCCATAACAGTTTAATGAAAAATGTATAGCAAGTCTGTTTAAACAAACACAGCCTGCAACACTGTTTATCAGATTCTGGCAGAGAGAAAGCTAGCCAAAAGTCTTACACAGGCTAGCACCATATTTTAATGTTATATCTATCATAATTATGTGAGCTTCAGAGAAATTGCTACATGAATTACTTTGGTGTTCATGTTTTGCAAAGAGTATAAGGAAAAATCCAGGAGAAAAATAAATTCCATGGCTAAGATTTTGGAAACAAATAGCTTAAGAAACTGCCGGCTTCTTGCTGAGAAAATCTTTGAGCTTTTCTATTTCATGTCTGTATTTAGCAGCTTAGGTTCAGTTCTTCACTGTTCTTGTTTGAATTGTGTTTTCTGCTCTGAACTGCTTGGCACTTCAAAAAATAGTGCTTCCTAGTCTCTCAGTGTTTCCATTTCTTTCAGTACATTAATAGTACAGTTTTCTAATTTTCTCTGGAATGGAGTGAAGGAAGTTAAGCTGCATAATGATCTCTGCAGATAAAACAAAGACCCTTAGGTCTCAGCTGTGTATCCTCTCCTGCCTGCAATTCTGATGATGCACTTCCCTCTTGGATATTGCAGTGACCAGAAACTAAGTAAATACTAATATTAGGGATGGGCAAAAGCAAAGTTATATTACATTTATCATCTGTCTCTGCATTCAGCTGAAGACAGGAATTCTGCTTTTTTTGTAAGATTTGGCAGAAAAAAAGCAAAAAGAGTTTTGTCTTAGGTCCTCTTTCAAAGAGATAATGGTTTCATAGAGTTGATGATTTTGTATGTATGCAGAGAAATCATACCATTAAGCACTGACAGATATTTTTACAGTACTTTTTACTGTTAAAACTTTTAGTTCAAACAAGTTAATGAGGCATTGTTAAGCTTTCACTATAAGCTTGCTCTTTTATACTATATATTTCAATATTCGGTACTGACATAGAAACTGCATATGTGGATATAGAGATGCACATTTAACACTTGAAAATAAAATCTTAAGGAGTTTAATAGTATTTTCTGCTTGAATACCTACCCAAGTAAGGACCTGCTTCGTATTTTCTGAGATAAAGAGCAATAAAACAGCAAACACCTAAAACCAACCAAAATCAAAACCTGCAATTATAGCATTTCCACAATCAATCTGTGAAAACTATTCTCTTACTTCATTTTTCTCTTTTTTTAGAAAGGTTTTCCTCATGCCTAACCTGAGTTCAACCTTTCTTTTGCTGTCTAATGTGAGCATTGTCAAGAATTTAACTTGTTTCTTCCTTGTAGTTTTCTCTGTGTTTGAAGACTCTTATGTGGTCCCTCATCAGACATGTCTTCAAGTATAAACTGTCCAGATAGGGACTCTCATCTTAGTGCCTGTTTGCATAGTACAGTCAATTTTTGATTCCTGTGAGCTATAACAGTATACAAAAGGAGCTGTCAGTATAGAATCATAGAATAGGTAAGGTTGGAAAGGACCTTAAGATCATGTAGTTCCAAACACTCTGCCATGGGCAGGGACGTCTCATACTAGACCATGTCACCCAAGACCCTGTCCAGTCTGGCCTTGAACACATTCTATTCCACTATTCGTAATGCCCTACTAGGTAGCATTTGAATTAAATATTTTAGTTCTGCTATTAGAAAACACTGGAAAGGTAAGACTCTTGTTTTCTCTCCTAAATATCAACTACTTCTTTTACTTCATGTGTTTATTGAACCAGAAAGTTTGCACAAAAGTTCTGAGTTAGTTATAACCTGACAGCAAGCTGTTATGGTGCATTTCATCTACAGCCTGATTCTCAAATTGTTACCTAGAGACATTTTGAAAATCCTCTGTGGTCCTGCTTTAAGACTGCACAAAAATATCTCCAAGTTTCCTGGCATAAATCAATCTGATGGGAATGTTATCACAATAACCATATCATAACAGAACGTGTTGATGTTTCTACAGAACTTGTAGCTTTCCGTCATGTACAACCTCCTTAGACTTTTACAAGATAAAAATGATACTAACACCCTTATGTATGCTGGTCTGAGTCTGTTAACAGTAATATTTATGAATTTGCCTCAGGAGAGAATTTACCAATTTAATGGAAATATGTTTTTTTTATCATGGTGGAATGGTTTGCCTTCAGTAGAGGAGGGGTTGAAGGGAAAAAGGAAAATATTATGGAATTTTCTATGCTGTCAGACTAATAGGCTTTTCTCTAATTTTTATTTGCATTCAGTATTTTGCAGAGCTTGAATACAAATTTAAGGATCCTTTTTCTTCTGAAATGGGTAGAAACCTTATATTGGTACTTCTGTGGAAATCTAATTCTGTGTGCATTTGCAATCTGACTAGATGCTGTTCACTTATTTGAAAAGGCCAAAGCTCCAGAACATCAGTTGGATTTCTGTGAGCAGTTAGCAAATAAAGCAACCCCACGAGTGACAAGATAAGCTTGGGTTTAGCCAGTTTATTCTCTTCCTTGCTCGGTATCTAATAGCATATTGGTAACAGCTGCAGAACTGACTAAAAAATGCAACTGTCATTTGTTTAATCAGTTGTAAGTAAACAAGGAAGGAAAAATATTTGCAATTTTTGAGATTGGATAATATACTTCTTGCTAAATCAGTCTGATTTCTTGGCAACAGTTCTCAACATGCCTGTTTGCATGAGGATGCAACTTTCCTAGCGTCTTCAGCCTACTCCTAGGAGGTTTATATTGTGCTCTATGGTATCCCATTATCCTTCAGTATTCTGGCTGCTTCTATCTTCTTATTTACTTATTTTTAAATGAAAATTGTGCTGCTAGCTCAAAAATTGAAAGTAAAAAAGGTACTCCAGGCAAGTGGTCGTCACAGCAGCATTTGCAGCTTGCTGCTTCCAGAGACCTCACCTCTGTGTATTACGAAGAGGAAATGTTGCTTGCTCTGTCTCATTTTCTGTTTCCTGGACTGCATTTTGTGTGTCATGTCCTCTCTGCTCTGCCATGCTA
Organism: Forpus xanthops; assembly: GCA_032466535.1. NCBI lineage: Eukaryota > Metazoa > Chordata > Aves > Psittaciformes > Psittacidae > Forpus > Forpus xanthops. The sequence continues at coordinate 10,747 of JASSUY010033735.1, forward strand.
ATCTATTGGGCTGCTGAGAAGAGCCATATATTAGGGAAATAATGATATGAAGGCGAGGGGGGGGGGGGAGAAGGAATAAAAGGAAAGTGCTGCTTTGATGCTCTTTTCCACCAGATTTGCTGAGACAGCTGCTTTTGCAGAGCACCGCTCAAAGGATTACTCTTTGCTCATTGTGGTGGAAGTAGACTTGTGCTTTTGTTGTCCTGTGCCTGAGCTCTCTGTGGCCCCTGCAGCTGTGAGACTAAAGGAGAGTTAGCTGGCTGCCTGGCATGGCAGCTATGCTAATGGCAGAATAGAACCAAATACTATTATCTCCTTCTGTGTTGTTATTGGGTGCATTGGTACAGCTTTTTGAAATGAAATTGAGTAGAGGCTTCTTGTTCAGGTGATATGATGTTTCTTCCATTTCTATGCAACAAATTTCCCTTTTGACTATGTCGTGGTTTGAGGCCCCGCAAACCACGACAGTTCTTTTTGGCGCTCAACATGGGGCACGAATTTGTGTGTCATCCTTGCGCGGGGGCCATGCTAATCTTCTCTGTATCGTTCCAATTTTAGTATATGTGCTGCCAAAGCAAGCCCGGCTAGCTCAGTTGGTAGAGCATGAGACTCTTAATCTCAGGGTCATGGGTTCGTGCCCCACAAAAAGAACTGTCGTGGTTTGAGGCCCCTCAAACAGTTCTGCTCACTCCCCCCTCTTTTTCTTCCCCAGACCCGGGGAAAT
>JASSUY010033735.1:15379-37030 GCA_032466535.1 Forpus xanthops
GCAGCCCATTCCAGTGCCTCACCACCCTTACAGTAAAGAATTTCTTCCTCATATCCAATCTAAACTTCCCCTGTTTACGTTTGAACCCGTTACCCCTTGTTCTATCACTAACATACATGAAACATTTGCCTAAGGAACAGTTGAGAAAGTAGCTGTAGTTTATTTAGATTAAAACAGTATCTGAAGATGAATTATTACTATCCTAACTGATTTAACTTTGGGTAGCAAAACCGTGTGTTTTTCATTTGCACACCACAGCGTGTAAAATTTTGTTGTTGTTCCATACCTCTCTGGTGCATATAACAGAAAAACTTGACTAAACTGCATCTGGTTTTATGGTGTCATACAAGTTATAGCTAGCAAGAAAGGCCTGGCATTTCAGCTTTGTTAATGTTTCTAAGCACATATTTCTACCTTATTTTGTTAGATACAAGATAACATGCCTTTGAGAGCCACCTAGCATGACTGAAAAAATGCATGCTTCTGTGCATATCCTATTTCATATTACATGCACAGTAATTAGTGTCGTTGCATGTTAAGTAGGTACGCCATTTATGAAGTATATGCATCACGTAATTGCAGTTAGACTAATTAAATCAGGTTAGGATTTTCTGTGCTCCGTTTGCAGTGTAAGGAGTCAATCATGTACATGACATAATGTACTGTCAAGTACTGTCATAGGAATTAACACCTTATGTGATTCTGGAAAAGGAGTTGTTAGAGTTGTAAATCCAATCAGCATGCTTACTGCAAGAGTATTATTTTATTAGCCCTCTGTAACATCTTTCTGGCTGTATGCTCATACAGGAGATTGGAGATGCTGTAACAGGATTTCCATTTATATGCACATGCATGATCACAAAATCTGGTAATGTTGGTAAAATGATAGAGCTTTGGAATTTGTTTTATATTTTTGAAAAGATAATATTTAAAGATGAAATGGAAATCAATGACGGTATTAGTCAGTGTCTTAAATTAAAAAATATAATGTGCAAACAAATCACAGAATATTTTTTATTATTTTGTTTAGTGCCTAACCCCTCATTTTGCACTGATTTCTTCTATTTTGGCAAAAGTATTTTAGAAAGAAAAGCACATTTTGGCAATCTGCTTTGACTTTTTTTTTTTTTTTAAGAAAATTACAGGTTTTGTAAATGAGATATTGCTGGGTTTGTCAATAGTCACACAGTTTTCTTGCTTGTGTTGATAGAATGAGGATTGCAGTCTGGCAATCACATTGCATGCACAATGAATTTTGACTACGTAATGTAGAATATTTTTTCTTTTTTGCATATGCAGTGCACAGACTTTGTGCATATATACATTGGCAGCTACCCAAGGGCACCATGGCAAAATAACAAAACAACTGAAGATTTGTTTTGATTAAGTGACAAGTTTCAATAAACTGTTTCAATTCCAATTTGAGAATCACTAATCAAAACCATAAAATGAAATGCTAAGCTTAGATAGACACTGCTGTAAAAGTGTGATTTATAATGATATTCTTAGCATATATATATTCTACTGATCACACAAAAATTAGTAAGACCTTGGGCTGGATCTTGGTCTGTTTTCTTCTTCTCTTTGGTATGAGCTTGCTTCTCTCAACTCCTAACAGTGTGTTTTAAACAACCAGGGATATTGGCTACCTGCACAGGTATGATTAAAAAAACCCTGAAAAACATACAAAAAAAAAACCTCAGTGCCGAACCCCCCTTCTTATTTGACAGCTTTCAAGGACTGGTAACCAGATATCTAATCCTGAACAAGCAACTATCTGCTTGCTATGTCCCTTCTAATTTTTTAAAATCTGTTTGGGTTTGTTTTTTTTTTCTTTCAAATGGATCAGCATTATAGCATGAGGGAGGTGATCTCTGAAATATTCACTGAAATCCTTGCAAAGTGTTTGTGGGAGAGCTGGAAAGCCTATACTCAAGTATCAGAGCATGGTTAGACTTTCTCATCCTAAAGGGTTAACAGTTTGGTAAAGCTCAGTGAGAACATTGGCTTTGTTGGTCCAGCTAGCCTTTCTGCAACTTACTCCAAGTTAATAAATGCAAAGCTAATCCACAAACACTTTTAAGATAAGAATGAAATACAGATATTTTTTTCCTACAAATGAAGTTAATGCAATTAGAATTATGGACTGTCAATGTTTTAATGCACCCTTCACAAAAGTAGAGCATCATTTTAGAATTTGACTAAATTTACTTTTATGCTTGTTACTTTTGATCATCTTCTGTCAATGGTCAATGGTAGGAGCTGTCCATGTCAATATTGACCTTATAATGTGAAGAACATGTTCTTTATATGAACAATTTCATGCTCTGTTCTGTCTATATGAATACCTCAGCTTTTTTTTTTTTTTTTTTTGTAACAGCATTGTACTTGGTCACAAGTTTGCCAAAGTAAGCCTCTTGTGGGACACAGAAATTGGTTCTGAAAAATTAGGATCCACAGAATGCAACCACGGGCAAAATATAACATCATCTTTTTTGTGTGTTGTTTAAATGGACAAAGTAAGAAATTCTTTTTTGGAAAAAAACAGTCTGGAGCAAAAGATTGCTGTCAGAATTGGTTAAAATGAGTGACCAGTAGTATCAAAAAATAACTGTGAAAGGAAGTGATAACCATAAGTTTGTATGAATGTTGCCATATGCGCACTTTTGTATCTAAGAACAAAAAGTGTGGATTGCATAGTAGAGAAAAAAAAAAAGTTCAACATAGTCTGCCTTTAAAATTGCCAGAGGTTTTCAGGAACCTTTTAATTCAGACTCTTCAGTCATCTTCCGTACATTTAATTTTAAGAAAATCAGACTGTTCTATATATATTACACAAGAATATGAAATGATAAATTGTTTATGCCTTAAAAAAATTAATGCCTTGCTGTTTGTTTCTTATAGTCATAGAAGTCATGCTGTGTCAGTCCCATATATTCTGCCACAAGGACATGCAGTGAACAAATAAATTGCCAATCTGAATATCTAAATTTGTAAAAATTTTTGGTTTGATTTTTAAGGTTCTGTAGACTTTATTCTTAAGCTAAATACATCAAACCTTAAGTTTACCAATAAAGGATATCCCATCTTTACCTCTATAAAACTGATGTGATTTTTGAGTTCAATTTTCTATTCAAAATCAGAATATGACATATGCTTCTTTCTTCATATTTTTCCATATTATTATTGTAAGATGAGAATGAAATTGTTCTGTATGAGGTGAAATAGGCCATTTAATTTGAGTTTGTGAACTTTTTGCCTTTTACCTACCTGAATGTAGGAATTCTAACTTTAAAGCGCAAAATTTTGTTACTCTAAAAAATGAAATCTTTCAGTGCTATGAACTTTTCAAGTTCTACTATTATTATCTCTTACTTTGTTTTGGTTGGTACAAAGCCACATTTTCAACAAGGGATTATTTGCAAATGGTATTATATTAGCAAAAAATTAAAGCTAAATCTTTTGCAACTGTCAGCTAATTAACACTCTACACCAGTGGTGAGCTAGTTGAATAGCAAATGGTGTAGTGTTAGTTTGGACGTTCACTCTTTCTGTATCAAATTACATCTTGAACTGATGTGAGCACAGCTTGTGCTGTCTTCCAGATCTTCAGCTTTTCATTTAAAATCAGTGGTTTTAATCCTTGGTTTAGTTTGATTTTAAGGGCGATTATTACAGTCCTGATCTATAAGGTTATTCAAGAGTCACTTCCTTACATTAATATTAATAACTTCTCTCATACTGCGCTAAGTGTGCTATAGTGCTGAGCAGAGACTCTGAATCTTTTATCAGAATTTAGTTAATCTCTTTCCTTGAGTTAAACTCTCTCTTGCAGTGTTTCTTTTCTTGCTGAATGCATATAACATAATTTTATTATTGATCTGTCTTTTAGAGAAATAAATTCTTGTCAGTGGAAAGAAAGATACTGAGAGTAGAGAATGAAGAATATGAACATGCACACTTGGTTTTGCTGTTCAACAATTTTTGTCCATAACTTTAATGAGCTTGCTTCACTGAATTTGTAATAAATCCTGCAAGTCATGCAAGAATGTGAAAAAGGCCACAGGCACTTCTATGACACCTTTCTGTTTTAAGGTGAAATATATTCAGTGCTGTAGCTTCTGGACTTACAGGACAAGTAAATCTTGGCATTCAGTTAAATAGTAAGCTATGGCAACAGGGTTACTGTTTCAAGACTGTCTTCACAGCTGGGAGTGCACAGCTGTGCATGCAAGCATTTCCATAGCAACTGATTAAAAATTCCATTGAAATCTCTGATCTCAATAACTAAAGAAAATTAATTTAAAAATTTAAACTGCCAGATTGCATACTTCAACTAAAGTTTATAGTTTTCACATTAAGCATCCTACTGACCACCTTTCAGAAAGTTTTGTCAGAATAATCACATTTTTACTAAATTATTCTGCATGCCAGTTCTGTTAGATACATCAGACAACTGCATAACTATGTTTTATGTCCAAGCACAGAAATCTGAAGCTCTCTTGTCTCTCTGTTAAAGTTTTTTTTTCCTTGCCATGGATTTATAGAGAATGAAACAATTGTTATTTTTCACTTTTTTTGTGGACCTCAAGGAGTCAGAGGTGTTAGGGAGAGGAGCTATTCTAGAGAGCAAGAAAAGAACCAGAACCTGTTTTTCCTGTTGCCCAAATCAGTGAGCTCACATTTAGGCTGCAATCATCCTTCTCCCTTTATTAGACAAAATAACTTCTCATTTTCCTCAAAGTAGCCTACAGCCCTATGATTAGGGTTGTTCAAGGTAAAGGAAATGTAGACCGGATTTCCTTCTGAAGAGCAGGGCAAACTGGTCTCCCACTTTGTGAATAATTTAACAGTCTGGTTTCAAAGCAAATGATAGCTTTGACTGCTTCTTTAGCCCTTATACCTTCAAAGTAACGGTTTTACTGGCATTAAGATACAGTTAGATATATAAACGATTAATTTTATCGCCAGTGTTTAACTTACTCTTGAGTTAGGTGCTTAAGCTAGGGCAGAGTGAATGTCAGAAACAGCAGTGGTTATTCTCAAATGGTTGATGCAGCATGCTGCTCCTGCAAGGCTTCTCCTTCATGACTTAGAACTTGCCAATCAGTAACAGTGAAATCAAGGGCCTGACTTTGAATTTAGCTCCAGCAGCTAACTCTTAGGCACTGTGATACTGTTAGTGCACCTTTTTTGAAACAGCAGTGAGTTGCTACCAGTCAAATACTTAACATTTTATAATTCAGCAGAAATGGAAGTTCTATGCTACAAATGTGATCGTGGTGTAAATTCAGACTGTCCAGTTTTGTGTTATCAGCTTGTATTTGGATGAATTACTGGTGAATAAACAGACATTTTGCCTTGAGAAAGGTGCCTCTAGTTGCTGTACTGCAGTAAGGGTGCTCAAAAACTTCCATCAGATTTATATTCCATCAACTTATATATCCCTTTCTTTTCTGCTGATGTAGGTTATATTTGTTTAGTAATATATGAATTAACAGTGGATTACTTCTTGATACAGTTGGTCATCTCTGCCTTTTTCCTTTCCCCAGCCCCAGTGAAGACAGGGTGTGGTACCATGCACTGAATCTCATTTATTGCATTGAGTAATATAGCAAAGGTTTGCATAAAGTTAATAATTCAACCTGAAAAAAGAATGCCAGATTTAAGAGGGAAAATTTAAAATAATCTGCTTAACAAAAGGTAGAAAAGTTCTTACAATCTTTTTTTTTTTTTTTTTTAAGAGAATGATAATTTGGATTTTTAGCATATTCTTTTTCTGCATCTTTGTTTTGATCGCTTCTGCTACTTCAAGCTGTTCTTCATGTAAAATCTGATTACTTTCCAGTAGGCATTTCAGAAGACTTCGAGGACTCTTAATAGTACTTATTTACAAAAATGCTCTGTGATTATTTTCATATGTGGTACTTTTGCAGCACATTAAATTGATATAGAGAGCTGTATTGCTGTTATACTTTTAACTTGGTTGCATGCATTTTCACATTTCTAATTGCTACTCCTTAGAAACTGTCCTCCTTATAATGTATATCAAGAACATTTTTAATTTGGCAGTGACTCTAAAGCCTATTCATTTGAATACTTAATTTCATATTTGATGTTATATTACTGTGTATATATAAACTGCTCTTCAGAGATCACAAGGCTGAGAAAAATTTCTGAGCTGATGCTGTAGAATCCCCCTGCAAGAAAACCACTGCAACACCAACCATGCATTTTCTTTTAGTTATTTTTTATATCTTTTCAGCACCAGGTAGTTTGTCTGCACTAATAAAATAGATTCCTAGTCACCAGGGTTATCTTGAGATTGAGAAACCAGGAGATAATCTCCTTATGAGGGTTTATTTTAATCTGAGCCAGGAGCATAAGATACTTGTACTCTCAGGAGGAAGAAAAACAATGTACTGGTAAAAAATAAAGAAAGAAACAAAAAACCTCAAAACCAAAAGATAAAACTGAACTAACTGTATAGTGAGTGTTAAGTCTCAGAAGAAGCTCTAGTTTAATCAAATCTGAAATATGAGCTTATAATGTAGTCTCTTATAACAAAATCAAATAAATTTATTCAGGACTTCCTTTAAGATTTTTATCGCTGGCAACATAGTATGGTATTTGCTGTCTAATGTTTTGTATTTGTTTTGTTTTTTTTTTTAAAGAATATGTATCTTAAAAGTAAAACATTACTGAAATGCTTTGCAAATTAACCTAATGTTATTGGAAATACTATAGTTTTGTTTAATCATTACGTTATAATGTACTGGATGTTGTAAAATGAAAAGTTGCTTTCATAAAAATATTCAAATATAAGAGTGTACCTTATTAATTTTTAAACATATATTGAAATGACTGACCAAAATGTGGATTTTGTTCAGTTAACTTTATTATAGCAGCAGCCAATGTCTATATATTTGAAACAGAATCTTGCTCTGTATCTCTTTGTTGCTCTGTTCTTGGTAACTAGGAAAGGCTGCTTCATACTCTGAGGCACAGGATTAATTCAAATTGTTGGACTTTAAGGCTTGGATGCCTATTAGGAAAAGAAAACAGCTCTTTACTGCCGACTAGAATTACTCTGAGCTTTTCTGCACTTTTATCTTATTTAGCACTCAAGCATAGATAACCTTAAAGATCCAGCACTGTCATATTATAAGTCATTTATGATAGATGATGATGCTTTGGACCAATTCTCAAAAGGGCAAAGTAAACTGTCCTGGTGACTAGAATACTACTTAATCTTTTATACTCTACCTTTTCATGGCTGTCTGTGCATAGCAATCAGTATGGAAGAAAATCCTCAAGTCACCTGCTCCTCAGATCAGAAGGTGATTGTGGCTTTGAGTAGATATTGAGCAGCCACAGCACTGCCTGGTCAGAAAGAGCAAGTGTACTAGCCTTTTACTTGAAGATCTTGGTCCTCATGAAGCACTATGGTTTGAAACCTGGAAGAGAATGATGTTGCTTCCCTGTGGACACCACATTGCAAACTGCCTTGCCACATAATCTGGTATCATTCATCACAACATCTCTTCAGGAGAATCCGGGAGGGGAGTATCGAGACAGTTCAGGTGAGTGATAAGAGTGCCTCGGTGATCGAGAGCATTTCTTGTACTTTGCCCTAGGAATAGAAATTAATTTCTTCACTTTCTTGAAGTTATATCCATAATGACTATGCAATTAAAATTGATGTCATGCTCAGTGATGTAAAATTTCTCCCTTAATGTGAAGAAAGGCAGCCTTTTGTGGAGCTGATACCTGTATAATCTCTCTTGCAAAAAAATATGTGGCTGTTTTGAAATACTAGTGATTTTGTGTAGGTTAGGCTTGCATCTAAGTCTGTAACAAATGCCTTCTGCTCTGTCACATAAATATTTAAAAGAAATGTAAAGAAAAATTTAAAGGAATACAGAAATAGGAAAGAAACAAAAAGATTTACCAAACACGCACATTATTATTATTTGAAAGTACTTTATATGTATCTAGAAAGACAGTGAAGAAAGCTAAAATAGTAGGTACTGATCTGTACAAAATTATTCATAGTGTATTTACAGCTTGCAAATATTAGAACTGAAAACCTGGGAATTATTCAACATAGTGAACAATTTTGCTTTGGTTTTCATCAATATTGCCTTCACCCAAGGAAGCTGTGACAGAACTTTAACCTTAGACTTTTAGTCCCCTAAAAGCTTATTAAAACTGAGAGTAATCTTGAACTTCAGGAGCTGTATTTATTATAATCTGTCCAGATAAATTCCTGGTAGGATTTATTCTAATATGATTCTGAGACAAAATGACTTATGCTCAAATCTAATTTATCTTCCAAAGACAAATAAGAATTTGCAATGCCTTATACAGATTACAAAGTGTGTATTGTGATTAATGGAAATTTCTACTTCAACCCTTATTTGGAAAAGCATCTGTGTTCCAGACATTACCCACACATGCTTAGTTGAGTAACTGAAACTAGTTTTGAAGTGGCAATGATGCTTTTACTTCTTTGTAATCTTATTCTGAAGAATGTGGTATGTGGGCATGTTGCTGTACTTTTGCAGACCCACCTTGCATATCTTAGATCTACTAATCTAATGTAATGCTAATGATACAGATCTCTGTGCTGCAAACTACCTTGGGTTTTACCACCCATGCTAAGATTCCTGTTTGTTGCTACAAGGATTTGAGTCAGGAAGTTCAAGCTAGCCTAAATATGCCTATAAGATCCATCCCATTACTTTATTTGTCATAGATCAGCCTTGATATCAAAGACAATTTTTATTGGTGGTATGTTTTTGATATCAGGAATCTTCAGTATAGGTATCATCCTTGCTAATGACAGACTTTGCTTCTGCTCTTTCCCTGTTGTTCACAAGCTATAAATGAAGACAGTAAATAGACTGGTCTCTAGTCTCATCTGGAGAGATGAAGCAAACATATTTAATATCTGAATAAGGAAATAATAGGTCTGATGTTGATCAGTGTTGTTAAAGAAAAATAATGCTTTGAAAAAAATGTTTACCTTATTTATGTTCCTATGCTTCAGTTTAAGTAACTTGGTTTTCTTTGTTTCTTACAGTAACTTACACATTTATAAAAGTGTATTTTCAAAGTAAAATTTTATGCTCGATATAAAATATTAGTGCATTTTGTTATTTGTAGGGCTTTAAAACACTTTTGCATGCCACGTTACTAGTTCTCAGCACTTGCCAGTGCCAAGAATGGATTCTCTGAAGACATAGTAGTGCACAACTTTAAGGAGGTCCAGAATATATTCAGTGACCATCTGTCACTACATGCACAACAAACTTAACTTCTGTGCAGTTGAGGTTCTTCCCAGGAGAGCTGGGAATTGTGGACTGGCTGGCTGGTGCAGAAGGGGAAGGGAATGAGCACCAAATTGTTCAAAATTCAGGGACTTTGATGACTTGAGCTAGCAGGTGTTTTGTGCATGACTGACTAAATGAAAATGAGGTTCTTTTTTGTTAGATGTTACTTCCTCTTTGTTCTCTGACTTGTTAATCTGACAGCCTATAAGAATGAAGTCTGCAGTCATTTCTAGATGTCTCTTTGACTAACCTTTTGAAAGTTCTATGTCCATCCTTTAAGCTTCTTCATTATTAGAACTATAATGGATACATATACCAATTAGGACCATTATAAGGTTCAAATACAAACTTCATCTCAAGTTAAAGTAAAATGAGTGAATGCTCCATGTGTGATTTGTATGCAAAAAATCTAGTGTCCTGGTTTCAGCTGCGACATAGTTAATTTTCTTCCTAGTAGCTGATGCAATGCTGTGTTTTGGTTTTAATCTGAGAATAATGCTGATAACACACCAATGATTTAGTTATTTCCAAGTAGCACTTATCCTGACGAAGGACTTTTCAGTCTCTCATGCCTGCCAGGAACAAGGGGCATAAAAACCCTGGAGGGAGCAAAGACAGGACACCTGATCCAAACTAGCCAAAGGGGTATTCTACACCACAGCATGTCATTAAAAAAAAAAAAAAAAAAAAGCAAGCAGACAATAAATTCAGTCACCATGAGGACAATGATATGAACACTTCTTTTTTATTCATATTGGCTATTCATAATAAATAATTAGCCACATATGCTTGCCAGTTACTTGATTTCATAGTTCAGAGACTAGAATTTCTCTGTCACTTTGTGTGAAATGAGGAATTCAATATAGAATGCAACATCAGAATTTCATCTTCAGTTTAGACAACAATTTGGAAATAAGGAACATTTCCTCTATTGTGTCTGACAGTGGGAGATACAGAAAGCAGTGTTATCAATATTCAGATAGATGCATATAGCTCTGGAGATTTCATATTGGTAGCCTTCTTCCTAGCTAGTCATAACTAAAATTTTACAATAGTAAGATTGGTGGTGTGGGAAACTGTGTGGTACATACGAAAAATACATAAAAAGTTTTGCATGAGCTTCTGAAGCGCGAAAGTTTGTGTGCATCATTCATACCTTTGTAAGAGGTTGTGCATGCAAATTATGCACTCTTTTTTAGTCTTGGCCTATTTGCATTCAGCTGAGCTGTGAGTTTAAAATCAAGAATGCAACTGAAAGTTTAAGAAGTAAATTACAAAGAAAATAAAAATCCCCTGCACTCTCACCCATCTTTTACTACTGGCTATATATGTATGGTCTGACATAGATGCCAACTGTTGCATGCAACAGCTGTGAAATACTAATGGCTGCACTATTTCCAAGGTCGTCTACTACTGTCATGTCTATCTGCAGATCTTGGCTGTCGGACTTTAAAAGCATAGACTTTTTTTTTTTTTTAATTCTTATTGGCTAGAAGATATATTGTATTAAATATGCCATATTTACAGTTCTTTGCATGCACAGTAATTGCAGGGGCAAGGAAAACACAGAATGACATTGATGAATATTAAAGAAAAAAAGCTTACCTTGATTTCATATTGTTATGATTTTCTAGAAAGCTGGGTCTGAATTTGAAATTTAGCACTGATCAAGATTGTTCCTTAGGTTGAAAAACTACTCCCTATTGCGTAACTGAAGCCAACACTATTCTAGTGTTAAGAATGTTTTCCCCTATAATTATAAAAAACATACACAGAAAATTAGACCTTACCAGTGGTGATAAATGAAATGGATTAAAAAAAACCATTATTGTTATGACTTTGCAAGTTTCAGAATTGTTTTGCCAAAAAGTCAGAATTTGCAGCACAGCATATTACCTAAAAGGTAGCTAGAAGGACTTTATTTCATAGGCCAAATCCCTTTTCCCCTGCAGACTACAGATTATTCACAAGTTATTATACAAAGGGAAACAGACAGCTGAAATGAGTAAATCTGACATAAATTGCCTGAATGGGGAAACTGACGAGGAAACCCAATGCCTTGAATGCCCACAGTATATAACAGTGTATATCACAGGATTAATTCTAACATTAATCAAAATGTTTCTATGGGTTTCTTAGAAGGAAATAGAAACTCTGTACAAAATTCAACTGTGCATTTTTGGAAACGGCAATACTTGGCCACATCTATGCATCTGGCATCAACACTTCTTTGAAGAGAAAAGAAGCTGAATATGTCTATTGAATGTGAGAACAAAATCTCTTTTTTTTTGCCAAAACCAGTACAAATCATCACTGCCAAGGCACAGTGTTTTCAAAAGTTTGGCAGAGGTCCACTATGACTTATTTTAATCAGATATAAGGAGAAAGGAAAAACAGTAAATTGTTCACGTTAATATTTGCTCATGTTAGCTATAAACTCTCATCAAACAGAACCCGCACATACTTAAAAAAAAGTTTTATTGATTAAATCGCATTGCAATTTGTCACAAAGCTGTTTACTTTTATTTGAATTTTGATAGTAATTCCTGGAAACCAATGTTGATATCAGCTGGAATGCTGATATTATGGCTGGAATGCAACTGACCAAAGAGTGCAGCACATTATGCACACCTCAACTCAAAGGTATCTTTAGATATAGATAAGTACATATGTTTCCAACTGGAATGGCATATTTTAATGCTCTTTCTCTATGCTTGAGATTACAAATATGAAAAGCTGCTACAGAACAGACTAAAAAAAACTGAACTGTGGGACATAGCAACATTCCTATGAGGGGTTTGGAGGCTTATGGGTTCACGCAGTATTGGTAAGAAAGGAGGAGGGGGAATAGGTGAGTGCTCACAAACCAAACTATTACTATGCCAAGAAAAAGAATCTGAATCTTTCAATTATCTCCTGCTTCTAAACAAACTGAGAAAGATATGCTCAGGAAAGCAACTGTTGTATCCACTGAAAATCATAAATTGATCAGATTTCCAGTGCTTTCCCCTAACAAAACCCAGTACTGGTAGTGATATTTTTTTCTTTTTTTTTTTTTTTCTTTTTATTTTTGCATTTAATTATTTACTCGGACTTTATATTATGATTTGGACTATGTAATTTCAGTAACAGTTTTCATACCTCCAAAACACCTAGTATAGCTTCACAATTCATAACATTGCTGGCAAAGTTTAATTTCACATATTCTAAACAGTTCTAGAGATATCACTGGGTTTGCACTGAAGTAGTTCAATTACCCCCAGGAAACTTGTATTTTAGCATTGCTTCCATATACTGTGACACTTGCTTATAAAAAAAAAAACAAAATTAAAGAAACAAACTGAAAAAAATACATTCCCCCATATTGCAGCAGTTGTGGTACTTCAAAGCTTCAGCGTATCAGTTCTAAAGAGCTATTTAGGTGAATGTCTTTATTTCACAGCTTGAAAAGAAAACAAATTAAATTTGCTGCACTGCTTTGGAGAACTGAAAAAATATATCTGAATTTCAGTAATGCACTCAGGCATTTAACCACTCATTCTCATGATATCCACTAATTTAACCACTTTATTTTAATCACTAATGCACATTATATCTGTCTGGTTTATTCTCTACATATTTATTCTTTTACTCAGTCGAGAACACATCTAATTTGCTCTAGAATTTCACATTATTTTAATGATAGTTTTAAGTATTTTGCTAATCTGTGCACTCCTATGGGATGTGCTGATGCATGAGAATGAATAGTGCCTTACTATTAAAAGAAAGAGGAAATAGATTCCACAAGAAATTTAATTCCAGCTGTGAATGAAATCTGCATGTTTTTAATCTTATTAGTCCTAATTTAGAATTTGCAGGTTTTTACTTTGGGTGACTACTTTTTGGTTAGCTTGTTTTTACTTTCTCATTGCTTTCATTGATTCCTTTATTAATTATTTTTGTAGGCTGTTTTGATAGCTTACACTGTATGCAGCTGTATGAGGTATCATGAAAGGTCTCGTGGTATCTTCTCATTTATACAAGTTTTCAAGCTATCTTTTATGACTCATACAGTTTGTGCTACCAAGGATAATGGTAGTATATATCTTTGCAGAGGAGGGCCATGAGGATGATCAGGGGACTGGAGCACCTCCCCTATGAAGATAGGATGAGAGAGATGGGGTTGTTCAGTCTGGAGAAGAGAAGGCTGCTTGGAGACCTCATAGCAGCCTTCCAATATCTGAAGGGGGCTTATAGGGATTCTGGGGAGGGTCTCTTCATGAGGGACTGTAGTGATAGGACAAGGGGTAATGTGTTCAAACTTAAACAGGGCAAATTTAGATTGAATCTGAGAAAGAAATTCTTTACTGTAAGGGTGGTGAGGCACTAGAAGGGGTTGCTCAGGGAAGTTGTGGATGCTCCATCGCTGGCAGTCTTCAAGGCCGGGTTGGACATAGCCTTGGGTGACATGTTTTAGTGGAAGGTGTCGCTGCCCCTGGCAGGGGGGTTGGAACTAGATGATCTTAAGGGCCTTTACAACCCTAACTATTCTATGATTCACTCTTTTAATTAAGTATTCTGAAGTAGATTTATGGAAAGTACTCATAGTAGTACCAGTATTTAAGATGAGGTATTTTTCCACCATTATTTCTATAGTGAATAGGACTAGTAGTTGTGGGACTTCAATGTATTAATTAACATAGACTTTTAGTTTAATAGTAAGAGCTACTGCTCAGTTAAATCACTGAATCCATTAATCCTGGGAAGTTGTTGTCCACAGTAGAGGTTCAGTGTTTCTGTCTTTCTGATTCTAATCACTCATACTAACGCTTATTATTTGGATACGATGTTCTCGAGCCTTCACTTACATCTTCGGTAACAGTTCTATGTGTTTCACAAATCTGAATTTTGTTACTTTAAACCTTGCTTCACATTTTGAAAAACCCAGAATTCTAAAATGGCTGAAACCCCAGAAGTAACTTGATCAGCAAAATAGAAATAAAGAGAGTTGTCTCATTTTAACAGTTCAGGTTTGGTGATACTTTTATTGAATGAACTCTAGTATGTTTAATCAGATGATGTGATCAGCTTATTTCTTGCACTCGGTTACATGTAAAAGCCTCTAAAATGTCAGATGGAAACAAGATGCGTTACTTTCAATCACTGCCTGTTCTTTCTGTTAACAATACAGTATTAAATGAGACCAGATGTTCACCTGTTTCATACATTGGAGTAACTGATAAAAACATGCTTAAGGACTGCTAATGCATGAGGTAACACTGCTTTGTGATGAAAAATATTAAGTCTGCACCTTCCATTTGCACTCCTACTGCCAAATTTAAAACCCTTTTTATCATATATTAACAAACCATTTCCACACAAAATTTTAGATTTGAATTAATTTTTCTTTGATTTCGGAGTAGTCTTCTCACTCAATAGAAAATCTCTGTCCCATCCCTGTAGGGAAATATGCTTGCCTTTCTCAACTCTTCCCAGCCTTAACTCATGTTGGCAATTGCACAGGCTGCAGCTCTTTTGTGGAGCTCCCCTACTGTCAATTTGCTTTTTGTTTCATCTAGTAGAATATGATGGCTTTGCCGTCTGCTTCATTATAAAAGTTATCTCATCTATGAAGTATCCTTTTCTTTAAAGAATCATCTTTATTTGTCTATGATCCATTTAAAAAACCTGCTCAGTCTTTTTTAATGGATTTATAACCACTGAAAATATTTTCTAGCCTCTCTCTGATATTATTCTCTCATCCCCATCTCCTTTTAGGCATTTCGAAAGGTGTAAAGCATACAATCAGATTTAGTGAGATTTAAGCAAAACTCCAAGATTTCTGTGATGATGAGAACTCTCAGACCATTCTCCAAAGGTTTATCTTTGTCTCCTATATAGACCCCAGTACTCTTTGTCTGCCCTGTCAAAAACCCCCAACTGCTACTTAATGTAGCTCTAGGGAGAAAGAGCCATTAGAAACAATACTGCTAGCAGGCACCATATCAATCTTTTCCAGGCAACACCACTGCACCCCACCTAGTCAAGTATCTGACTTGTTGGGTAGTCTGAAGGCTTTGCAGCATGCATTTGATAGCATGACTAACACCATGGATTTTCTTGGCTTTTGTTTCACCCTTGCCCTAAAAAGAGAATCGTGTGCATAGCAAGGTGCTTCTTCCTGCAATGTGCTTTTCTAACATTTTATTTTGCCTTCATCTTTTTCTCTCCTCCATTCTACATCAGACAAATTTGAAGATTCACTATGCTCCTTAATTGCTGAGAACAAAGTGACTTTCTGAAACAGAAAATAAAGATTTCTACTGTAATCTGTATGCTATATTACTAATTGCCTTGGAAATAAGAACTGATATGCTGAACTAAGTTTAACACGTTAAGAAACACAGTATTACATTTTATTTCATTTCCATTTTGCCCTGACCACTGTATGCAGTAGGAAGGCTTACTGCAGCATAGAGACAAATATCATTAGTCATGGTTCTAAAGTGCAGATCATGGTTTCTGTTCACATTCATGAAAGGATTTGGAATACCCAAAGATGCCAGAGGCGGCAATCTGATAGGATTATGACACTTCTCAGGTAGGGACGCATGCCTGTACTTGCACCACTGCAGTTCCATGATGCAATAAATTTTTCACTGTTATCAGCCAACACCTGCCTTGAGCATGAGAAAAATGGAGAATGGACCTGCTGCCTTTGTGCATTCATCAGGGAGGGCAAACAGATTCCCTATTGCAGCTCTTTCTGTTCACGTAACCAGTCCTGTGCATAGGTAACAAATCATCTCTTGAGAGTCCTCCCAAACCACAAGGAAGTCGAGGTGCCCCCCAGCAACCAGAATTATCTTCTCTTCATTTTTTTCCCATTTCAACTCCAGAGAATAGATTTATCCCCCAGACTTGACATTATCTGGGGAGTATGATGCAGTGCAGGACTCAGGCGAAAAAAGGCTGATACTCTCCCATTCGAGTCGAGTTTGTATTCATGCTGGGTAGTGTCTATAAAGTAAGACAACAGCCTATAGCTATGAACAGCAAACTTTCTAATCTGCCAGCTTCAAACACTTTCAACTGACCCATCTGCTATGAAAACAATAGTGTTTGCCAAATACTTGCACATATTTGATACTCTGAAATTACATGGGGCTGAAACACTACTGGTTTTTGGTTTTGGTTTTGTTTTGTTTTGTTTTTTTTTTTTTTTTTTGTTTTGTTTTGTTTTTTGTTTTTGTTTTTTTTTTTTTCTTGTTTCAATTCCCTAGAAAAATAACATTGTACAGAATGTTTTGGGGGTTGTTCCTTCTGGGAGTCCATGCTTTTTCAGATCAGACTCAGTAATTTTGAAAGTTGTGCTGCTTTATTGATTTTCTGCCTGAATCCATTTCACTAAGTAAACTTAAGTAGCAAGTAGGGCATGAGATCATCTCAAAGGCAAAATAGACCAGCTCTATCCTTTTCCAAAACACCAAAGCTTTATAATCTTTAAAACTGATTTTTATTAGACCTAAATGACCTGTAAAATAGGAAAGCCTCAGATCTGCTGGGTAATATGGAATAAAAATAAACAAGTTTGCAAACTCATTTTCCCTTGCTCACTGCATCCTTGCAGGGGCGAGTCCTTTACAGGCTTCCTCCCTGTCACCTCAGACACAGCAAAATTCCTTCAGTCCTCTCATGGTTCCTGGTAAAAGGACTTTCCCTCCTGTCCCAAGAGACACAATCTGCCGCTCCTCCACCAGCAGAGAACCCGCCACCCCTCTGTCCGCCCATCAGGGACTCTACTTCATTGGTGCTGGAATGTTCCTTCACACTGGGGCCCCATGCTCACTCTCCTCCTTAAAGGCAGCTGATGTAACCTGCCCTCTGCTCCCCCATGACACCGGTGTGCTTCGGTAAAAGTCCTCCTATAGCTCCACCTGCTTTCCCTACAAGGATGGAACCTTTTGGTGTCAGGAAGTGGTAAGGAGGTGAAGTGGGGCAGCTACACCTTTCACAGATAGGGGGTAGCTAATATGGCGGCTGACTGTCAGAACTGCTGCCAAGGCAGAACGTGGTTATCAAGGCATGCGAGGCACCTGCTCTCATAAGCCTGTTTGTACTCTCGTAATGTCTGCGTAGTTTTTCGTGCTGCTGTGCTTCCCACCTTGCCTGTGGGTGATGGAGGAGCTGGGAGGACTGCAGTGCATAGGTGGAAAGCAGAGCCCTCTGTAGTCACCAAGCAAGGCATCAGTGTGAGCTGAGCAGTATCCAAGCCCAAGACTCGGTAAATGGCAGGTTTTATGTTGCCTCCCTCCCACTCAACCCCCATCCCTTCCCCTTTGGCTGTATTTCCCTCATTTCTATACCTTTCATGAGAGAAGTAGCTTGCAGAGTTGAATTCTCTTCTTTCAGGTACGTTTTTCTAGGAGGTACCCCATTGCAGCACCTTTACAGACAGGAAATGGTCTATTACCAACTTACTGCATAGCAGTGATCAAGCCTCTTCATGGTAGCGTGGAACAGTTCAGAAAGAAACCATTCATAGATCCTGGGGGATAAATGCTGCCCCTCTAAAAGGGGGTAAGCTTAAATGAGGTTGTAAGGCTTATTCCCTTCGGTGTATAAGGATATACATTTTTGTTCACACAAAGGCAGATGAAAGTTCAATACTTTAAATACACTGGTTCATTTTAATGATAAACTTTGTAAAAACTGTGTGTAAAAGTTGCATAATAGTGCTAGATATATATTTATGCATTTTAAATGGTCAGTATAAACATCCGTGTATGTAGGAATGTTAAAAACCCCTCCAGCTGTGGATATGCAGTGTGTTTTGTATAGTCATAGTATTTTCCTATCTTGTGTGGGTAATACATGTTATTTCTGAGATGATGCTTATTTGCATTCTGTGAATAGTGGGTTAGGAATGTCATGGCATTTAGTTAATTTTGGCTTTACCTACAAGAAGGTTGAATTAGTTTTTTGAATCTTTGCTAATTTCCTGGATTTAGGAACAGTACTGCTGTTTTAAAATTCAAGACCATTATTAAATTTTATGGCAATATTTTTCTTCTTGGAATAGTAACCTGTATCAACGGGGATACCTTTGATTATTTTACCTTATCTATTGGATAAAAGACTACAGGCTTCTCAGAGTTTGGTTAAAATAATATATGTTTTTTTCTAAGAAATCCTGATTTAGAAATTGCTTGTTTGCTTGGTATGTTTTTTTTTTTTTGTTTGTTTGTTTTTTTTTTTTTGGTGTGGTTTTTTTTTTTTTTTTTTTTTTTTTTTTTTAAATTAAATAAAAAACCTAATAACAATCTATTCAAATTTTACTAGCTGGAAGCATTGATAAATAGCATGTGTTAAGAAAATGCAAGATTACAATTCTTTCAAACAGTGGTGTGGGAGGGGAACTAGTTCTTCCATTGCCATTATACTATCCTGCAACGTGTCTGTTACGTACGGTTACACAGGTAGCTGTGTTCAGCTCCAGCAAAGTGGGAGATGCCTGACTCTTTGCAGGCCTGAGGTATGAAAGTTGTTTTTCCAGCCATTGGAAGAAAGGGTTGCAACACCCCTCTTAGCTATGGCATAGCAGCTTCTCATTTCAGTGAAAGACCAATCATATAATCAGTGGCAGGGCCCAACAAGTTCACTCAAATGAATTACATGGGTCCTTGTTTTGATGAAAGTCTACTATGTAAAGACTGGTCTTAGGGAGAAAGAAGATGGACTTGAGGTGGCCAGGGTCCAGCATCAGGTATTATCTGGAACAGCTTTGTTTTCTACTGACTGGCAACTTTACTCTTTTGTAGAACAAAACATGGAGTAGCATTTCCATTTCTAAGCTGAAGTTACATTATTGTTTACCTTTTCTCATTTTTCTCTTTTCTCAAAAACTAATGAGTATAAAGTCATGCTGTGCATTTTAGTGTTGTTGGTAGAACTGACTTAAGCAGCCCATTTACATTATTGAAAGTAGTCATTATTGCTTAATTTTGACAGAGAATATCCCAGAGAGGTAATTTTTTGGTAGTTCAGAATGGTCTATTAGAATTTAGCACTGCAGGTTCACAGGGATTAGCAGAGGTTTGATCACAAAACCAAAATGAATAGTATACATAATATTCTTCTGTGTTGCAGTGGACTACAAACGATGTCATGTGTGTTGACTTTTAATAAGAATTCATGTGTTTATCCTGAGATGTTTGAGGACTGTTAGTATGTTAAAAGAGGAAAGTTATGATATGAAAAGCACTTTATGTCACTTCTACATTTGTTTTGGCAACAGAAACTGTAAGAGAAGTCTGAAAATTGCATAACTGCTGTTAATGAGAACTGCCATTAGCAGCTGAATTTCTCCACTTGTTAGTGCCTTCATGTCTGTATCAAGTCTGCATAAAGGAGAAACTAGCTGGTATTTTAATCTCAGGGCTTCAGATTGTGCCAGTGCAGTCCTTGTGAATGAAATGCTTCTCTCTCAGTCAGGAGCACAAACCAGGCCTAGGGGTAGGTGTAACCAGCTGGCTTGGCCTGGTGCATTTTCAGGTAGAAGCTTTAAAATCTCCTATCAATTGTCTGCCCCTCTTGCCAGCACCATGTCCTAACACTGGCAGTAGTTGCATGCTGTGGCTCCACTGCAACCCAAATGTTTTTAGAGCACTGGGAGTTGGAGAATAGGGGAGAAGGCTGTCAGTTGGTGCTGTGAGAGGTTCTGTGCTCAGTTTACTTGTTGCCAGGCAATGTCTGAGAGGTATAAAAAAAAACATCACTTGGCTGTGAAGTCGATGTAAAAACATTAAACATAATAAAAAGAAAAACCCATTTTGTCTAAAAAGCATACTATGTATTTAGGAAAAGTTGAAGTCCATTGGTGTACTTCTAATTAAAGTTTTTATAGAGGCAATGAATATTTTCAGGAATCTTTACATATACAAACTGTATTTTAACTACCAGTCAGATTTTAATGAGGAATTACGTTATGAAAGTTGCAAACCAAAACAATCTTGTCACCTGGGAGACGAATTCTAGTACTTTATATGTAACAAGCACGGTGTATCAAGGCAGTGGTTTTCCAGATATCTTTTATGATTCTTAAAGATTTTGTAAAGTTATTTCTCATAGAAATCACAAAAGCCTTAAATGAAATTATATGGTTAAATGCTTTTTAAATAGCTTGCTAAGATTTGCTTTTGAACGCTGTTAGTTTGCTTGGGGA
The DNA here is from genome assembly GCA_032466535.1 of Forpus xanthops. Lineage (NCBI taxonomy): Eukaryota > Metazoa > Chordata > Aves > Psittaciformes > Psittacidae > Forpus > Forpus xanthops. The sequence goes on from JASSUY010033735.1 coordinate 35,918, forward strand.
ATAGCACGACTGGAATGTTTTTTGTATTTTGGACACTGGTGGTCATCACAACTGTGTATAGGAGATAGCTTTTATAGTTTTATATTAAAGCAGGTATTCTTCTGGGGTTTATTTTCTAGTTGCTCAAGCTTATATGTGACAGTAGAAATGGCTGCTAACTACTGGGACTGAGAAAACATGAAAAGAGGCATAAAACTGTGATTTCAATTGAATGGATCCATCAAATACGCTTTGATTTTTCAGTGAGTGGGAAGACTTTTACATTCCTGCATAAATATTAGGAATAACTTCTGTGTAGGAAATCTAATTGTGGATATTTATATCAAGAGTTGTTCTGAAAATTCGACTACTTTTACATCATTTTTTTACAGGATCACAGTCTAATTCTTATATACCGTTATAAAGTTGTGCTATTAAAGAGCCCTCTCCCCCCTGAAGATCCCCAAACCACTAGCAAATCAGAGTTCTAGTGTGAGATATCCCTGCTCATGACAGGGGGATTGGAACTATATGATCTTAAGAATCTTTCCAACTCTAACCATTCTATGATTCTCTGATTTAATGAATTAAACATTAAGCATGACACTGTTTCTTAAATTAATGTGATTAGATTGAGATTAATTGGAAAGACGAAATAACATAATAGTGTTGATCTCGAGAAAATAAGGCAGATACTTAATACAGCTTTTAAGTAAGAAAAAACAGCTTTATCATGCATGTTTTATGGCCATTAATACACGTGAAAAATGGAAAATCCCTGTGACTGTAGGAGTTTTAAGCTTCTTCAAATTTACATGTATTCAGTTATAAAACCTGTCTGTCTTTCTTTCATTCACCCTATCTCTTCCCTTTCATCCTCAGCAGTTTTACCAGTTCCTTCGGTTTGTTTTAATTTTCTTAGAATCATAGAATAGTTAAGGTTGGAAAGGACCTTAAGATCATCTAGTTCCAACCCCCCCTGCCAGGGGCAGGAACACCTCCTACTAAATCATGCCACCCAAGGATATGTCCAACCCAGCCTTGAACACCACTGGTGATGGAGCATTACAACTTCCCTGGGCAACCCATTCCAGTGCCTCACCACCCTTACAGTAAAGAATTTCTTCCTCATAT
>JASSUY010033736.1:0-25050 GCA_032466535.1 Forpus xanthops
TTGCACAAGTCCAGATAGATGACATCAACTGCTCTACCCCTGTCCATCAGTTCCGTAGCCCCATCATAGAAGGCCACGAGATTGGTCAGGTAGGATTTCCTCCTAGTGAAGCCATGCTGGCCGTCATCAAGTGCTTTGTTGTTTTTCATGTGCCTCAGCATGCCTTCCAGGACAATCTCCTCCAAGATTTTGCCAGGCACATAGGTGAGGCTGAGTGGTCTGTAGTTTATCTTTGAAATGAAATTAAAGTTTATTTTTTTAAATAGACTTTTTTTTTTTTTTTGATGGATATATTTCTTAAGTGTCAGACACCCCCAGAATTACACAGAATTACAAAGAGATGCAAATGGTGGCTTATCCAAGTAGCCATGTGTGGCTCATATGCAGTATTATGTCTGTGCTCTACTTTTGCAGTCTAACTGCTACTGATGTACATTTTTTGCAGATCACTGCAGATTTTTTTTCCTTACAGAAGAAAAATACAATTAAATGGTGACCATGTAAGGTAAAAAAACCTACCTTATTTACTCCTACACAAGAAACTTGCGTGTTGATTCCAAACCATTCAGATTCATAAGAACTTTGCCATTGATTTATCTGGTCATAAAATGGTATCCTTAGTTTGATAAATACTTCTACTTTTATAAGGAGGCTGAGGATGCTATTTCATTGCATCTTAGCTTGAGTTGCTTTGTGTGCTAGCACCAGAAGAAAGACGTAAGCTTTTCTAATAAAGGTGAAAAAATATGTACATATGGCTATGCGATGGTCCTAGCTTTTGGTCTGAGCCACATAGACTCCTGTGAAGTTAAAAAGAACTGAATGGTCTCTACATGATTTCATTTTTAGCTTTTTTTTTTTTTTTTTTGACGCTGTGGTTTGCTTCAGTATGTTTGCCCAGAAGGATATTGTCCTGTTTTTAATCTGTCATGAGACCCTTCCTTTATATCCAAGTCCATTTGCTCTCTGGCAGAATGGTTCAATGGCTATAGCACTCCTTCACCTAGAGTACTGACTACATGAATTGTCCCTTAGCTTTTGTGTTTTGTTTTATCCAAGTGGCACAGTGTTAGTGCCAGTTATCTGTGTTTGGCAAAAAAAGGGAACCTGTGCTGCCTGCTGTTATAGGTGGATGATTTGCTTTAGCTCAACAGGTGGAGCTGTGACTTTGCTAGCCTGTTGATTCAGGCTGAAATTCAGCTAGTTGGCAGGTCCCTGACTCAATTATGCCTGTGTATTTCACATTCCCTAAACTTGCACCTACTTCTCCATTGCTTATGGAAAATTTTTAACCTCCTGACCGGGTGTAAAACACTTCATGTAATGAGAGGCATATGTGCTCAAGTATTCATAGGAAAAGTTGTTCATTGGTGGGAATGCAACGGTTCCACAGCTGCTATGGAAGCTGTTTTCTATCCCAGCTTTGCAAATTAATGGAGATGTATAGACTGAGTCTAAGGCAGTATTTCCACATAGCCCTCCTTAAGTATGGTCCACTTGGCATGATTGATTTAAGATTAATACTTGAATTCTAGGAATTTTCTGTGCCCTGCCTTTTTATCAGGACCTCAAAGGCTGTAAAAATGTTTGAATAATTCTCTCTTCGTTTTTTTTTTTAGAAAAGGCTATTTACCCTGGATTTATGTTAATAACTGTAAAGATAGCAAACTTGTTTGTAAATCCTGTAATTCTCACATCACAGACTACTTGCAACTCTTAGGGGCCATGGTCCTTGGTGCCCCTTCCTTCCTTGATTTAGCTGGAGCTGACCATGTTGTGGTTGGATTAACAGATGAAGGATCATTCTGTTTTGGAACAACTATCACAGAAAAACAGGGGAGTGGCTTGAAACAAACTGGGTTAATAGCATGAGGATCCACCTTTAAAAATTCTTGCTCTTCAGAAGCTTTCAATTCTTCTGTATTTGAATCCTTTTATATTAATTTTTGAACACACACACACACACACACACACACACCCTATGTAAAATTATTTTGTCTGATGAATATTTAGAGAAAGATTGTTTCTGTACAGATTTGTGTCTTCCGTGGTAAATCAGAGCTTCAAACATAATACTGAATGTTTACTATTCACATCATAAGCGTTCCTAATACTACAGTTAGAGTGACCAAGTCAGTAACAGTACTAGCTGAAGATTTAAAGTCACATCATCTCTAGTAAAGAAATAGTCATGATTAGTTGAAACAAAGACCTCCTAAACTAATTCCAGAGTAAAATGTGCTGAAAACATTCACTGAATGCTTATGAATACAAAAAGCAGTCAGAATGAGAAAGGCCATTTCATGAGCAGAAAAGTAGGATAAATTAATCAGATTGTTTGCTATTAATAATGTGACCAGCTACAGTCAGAGCCTAACAAATATGCCCCTTGGGAATGGAAAAATCTACTCAATTGAAATTAAATTGATAAATTTATCCTAGTTTCCAATGCCTTCTGAGCATATATTTAGGAAGCAAAAGCTGCCCTAAAGATGGCCTGACCAAAAATGGACTCAATTATTTTTCTTAATTGAGATAGTTCTCTTTGACAATGGAAGTAATTTTCAGGTTACTTGAGGCATTAAATGTGTCACTGCTTCAGTAGAAAATTCTCAACAGAAATATAAGTGCAAAAGTAACCTCCAATGGTTATAAAAATAAACCTGAGTTTATGTTCTTTTCTTTATTTTCAAGATAAGTAAACATGATATGGGAGTTATTTTTTTTTTAAATCATGTGGTTTGACCTGTTTAGCGCCTAAAGAGTGTTTTCTATGTCGACCTCTACTTTTGCTAAAAGACTCATTGGGAATGGTAGAGAATGCATGTTGTTGTCATGTATGATGAAACAGGAGGTTCATCTTCAATGAAATCCTGTTTGTCCTAAATTATGAATGAGTCACTGAAGTTGCATGGAAATAAGTACAGTAATCGAAAGGCAATCCCAGCACAAATTCCTTCTTAGAAATCAAAACAAAATCTCAAAGAAAATAGAATCTGAATAAAGACTCATTCTGTCCCAATTGCTTTGCTTTCACAGTCTTTTCTCCCTCAATATCTTACTTCTAGAAGAGTCTGTCTCCTCTAAGCCTAGATCTCTATTTCATTCTTGGCTGCTTAAGAATCATTTACACAGCATCTGACATTATTAGTGACTGAGTCAGTGTTACCCAAATTGTATGATTCTGACTTCAGTCACAAGCTTGATGCAAGGCTGTACTCTTCACTTAAGCTTGTTTGGGCTTTTTTTTTACCTCGTACAGTATTACTGCCATTGAGCACAGTAAAGAAACTTTGCAAATGTTCAATGAAATGGCTGTGTAGAAAGTTTTTCTTGCATGAAATATTCTTTAGCCTTCATCTTTGTTGTCTTGTGCCACAGCTTCTACCTTTAACTGATTAATTACTTTATATTCATTTACTTCATAATTGCTTCACATCAACCACGCTCCCAAGCTCTGACTTTCCTTAATGTGGTGATTTCAGTTCATGACAGACTGAATACCATATTTGGATATTTTTCAGCATTCTTACTATATAGTACTTTTTCCATGACTGATGTAATTGAGAACATATAAACATGCTAACAACATGCAGCTAAGCTCTAATCCCTGATAAATAACTGCACCTCACATCCAGCTATCACAACAGAATTAGTACCAGCTGTGATAGTTAGACTCGGAGTTATTTGTTAGCTTAAATGCCACCACTGCAGCCGAAAATATCGTAACATCTCCAGTAATCATGCCCTTGATTCACAGACACACATGAAAGCAAAAAAAAAAAAAACACCAAAAAAAAAATCCCCCAAAAATAGGGCAAGGCTGACTTTCGGGAAGTAGCTCTTACTGGGTCTGTAGCACTCTACACTTATAAAATATATGGTCTGATCATAAGGCTGTTCTATTCTCCATTTCATTTGTCTCCCATCAATATTTTTTTCATTAAGTCAGAGTCTGAAGTCCTCGGTATGAGTGTATGAGATTTAATTTCTTTCTCTGCTCCAGGACTGTGAAGCCAAAACTTATACTTCTGAGGTAATTGTTTTAACTACTGTGTAGTGGAATAACATGTGGAGTTTTCTTTGTTTTACTTGTTCATTTTATTCTGCTTAGTTTAACACACTCAGGTAATTCTTCAGTCAGGAAACAGGCTCTCCTTATAGGTAAGCTTTAGGACATTTGTGGTTTTGAGTCTTTCTCTTTTGCTCTTTGGCCCTTTATACATAACTTCATTCATAGTAGAAGCACTTAAGGTTTTGAGAGCCCTTATCAGAAAAAACACTTTATTCTGATGTGAAAGAAATTTTTAAACGAGAAAGTTAAAATTATGTTGCCTTGCCAACTCTATCCACTGGGCATATTAGCAAGAGTAAAATAGGGTGCTTAATTCTTGGAGCAGTTTATGCCTCAGAAATGTCAGAAAGTGTTTAAATTAATTACTTGTCTTCCTTTGGTTGCTTAGTTTGTGTAGCTTAGTAGTTTCTGTGAATTACGCTTTCAGAAAACTTCTCCCATGAGGGATATGTGGGTATCTAATTCCAGGCTGCGAACTCTAACAGGTCCTTGGGACAGAGAGAGTGAGCACTTCATTTTAGTAATTATAGGCACCTTCTGAATGTAGCCAGGAGGATCTTCCAAAATTGCTAATAGTAAGCATAAACAGCCTTGTGCTTTCCTGTTTTAAATCTGCTTGGTGGACATCCTTTATTTTCACTTGGATTCAAGTCCAGTTCTTGTCCTTACATTTAAACAAAACCCCTGTCAGTCTGTCATAGCACAGTTAATGAACTATGTCTAGAAGGCAGTTTATGTGCCTAAGAACATGAAGGTTTTTATTTTTACTTGAGAGAAATACTTATGGTTGTATACTTATGGAGCTGTGAGTGTATGTTGTCAGCTTGAAACAAGTTACCAATTTGCAGGAAGCTACAGTCACTCCCCATCCATTATTTTCAAGCTTATAATTGGATTTGTTTAATGATTGATATCTATCACTTCCCATAAAAATCTATCAACTAACTACTGCATGCTCTCTTTGTCTAGCTGCCTCTTCACCCTCAGTGCACCAGCAGAAACTGGCAGTAAAGGAGAGGAGAACTTGGCTTCAGCATCTTACTTCATTGGTTTAGGATGCCAGGAGCAAGGATTGCAGGGATGTTCTAGCTTAGTAGGTCTAACTCTATGGGCTGAAGTACAGATGAAACATGCATGGTTATTCCACGCAAGTAACTTCTGAGAGTTGAAGCATGCGAAGAATATTAATGATTTTTTTAGCTGTAAAAGTTGAGGTGCTTCTAGGAAGAAGTAATTAAGACTTGAGATTAAAACCACCCAACAAAATGGACTGGTTTTGAATGGGCATTTCAGGGACTGTAAAAATTATATACTTCATAAAAAGGCTGTGCAGCACCATGTTTAAAAGATTTCTCTTTCTCCAAAAAGGCAACATTAGGGCTCCTCAAAGAAGAACCATCTTTTCAAAGCAAGGTGTATTTTCCTGTAATCTTGTTCTCTAAACCATTTTGTGTTAAACTTTCCATAAAGGCTAAATAAATATTGAGGCAGATACCTTACAGGGAAAATTTTGCTCCAGGTGCTTAGAGTTCAACAAACACACAAGCAACTAAAAAAAGGTCTTAATATGGGAAGTTTCAGGCAACCATAATCATAGCCATTGCTACCAGAATAATCTGTAATTTATAGACAGATGCTCCCTCCTAGGTGCTCTTCATGACAGTACTTTCTAAAATGGTGTTATCCTATAAATGCCTTTTGTGATTTCCTTTCCTTTTTTTTCTTTTTCTTAAATGTTGCACTTCAGAGGAGCTCAAAGTTTTGTATAGAATGCTTTGAAGAATGCAGTTACTGCTATTTATAATTTCTTTATAGCACTGCCCACTCTATAGTGGCTGCAGATCAGACTTCTAGTAATAACTTTTTCATCATGAGGTGCTTAGAAGGGGCAGAGAAAATGCTGTGACATAATGAATAGATTTTGGTTTTTTTTTTAATTGAGAGTGGCAGATAGCCATATTTGGTATGCATAGAATGAAAAAAATGCTGTTCTTTAAGTACTTAAAATACAAATTATATAACATTATATATAGCTTTAATTATTTTTTAAATATACTCTTCTAGAATACTAGACGTAATAGTTCTGTTGGTCTAAAAGAGTGCAATATATTTCTTTTCAAATCATGCATTTTCACCCTGCCATCTTATTATGGGTAGGCCTTTTTAGTCTGTACAGCTGAAACATGTAGCTTGTTATAACAGCTCAAACATAATTAGTGATTAGTTTGTGCAGAAACACCTAAGGGAAAAAAGAAAAGGTCTCTCATTATTTCTTATTTCTTTATCTTAAAATAAAGAGATTTCTCAAATAGTAAATGAAAATAGATCATCAGATCTGGGTGAAATATGCTAGCAGGCATGATTAAGGAAGTCTTGCTTCATTTCAGGCTACATGTGATCTTGGGGAATCTCAGTTATGTCTTGGGACAAAAAATTTAATATTTCATTTTGTAGAGGTACCATCTTTCACCTTAATGTGGATTTAAAAATGTAAATAAAATTGCTTTCTGTCAATGGTATATGTGAAGGTCTCAGTCATATTCACCATGAGAACTCAAATTGTCATTTGACCCACCATTGGTTCAGTAGACAGCAATGCATTCTATTCACTTCCAGTAATCTAATTTGTAAGCATTTTATAGCCCAATATTTTATGCCTAGTTGCTAAAAAGTAAGAAATCAGCCTTTAAGCACTTCATTGTAGATTTATTCACAGAATAACTGTGCATCAAGTACAGAAGCTTTTTAGAATGCCAGGATGTCTTGTACTGCAGTCTTGCTTGCAAAAATGGCATGACTGAGTACAATAAAAGATTGGAAGAATGACTAGGAAGAGATTTCAAGGGTTGTCTGATCATTTTACTTTTAAATTCTATGTGCTTATCCCACACAATTCTGTCAGATCGTCTCTGTGGCAGCTTTGTTAGAAACTGTGTTCTTCTAAAACTGAAAAAAAAAAGAAACCTCAACAAAATAAAACAAACCCAAAACAAACAAAAGCCACTGTGCTTGATGTTTAAAGGTGGAGATGGATAAAACCAGTTTTAATTTAGATGATGGCTATAAATGCTTTTTTCCTAGGTTTGGCAAACAAAGTCCTGGGAATAAGTGTGATGTTTGTTTGCCACAATACACACTTCCCAAGTGCCAGCAGATTTCTCTCTGGATATCTGAAACGTCTGTCAGTCAGAGCTTCAGTAGGCACTAAGTCCGGATGGTTCTGTGATCTGGCCGTATGTGACTATACATACCTTCTGCTGCTGCTTCCTCTCTTGGCTAGCAGACCAATTGCTCTGAAAGTGTGTGAGCTGTCATGTTTTGAGACAAAAATAAAACCATTAAATGTGAAATGCTAGCATGTGACTTTCCTACTTACAGCTAATTCTGCATTTGCTCAGTGCAAACAATAGATATTTCTTTCACTAGAACATGAAAAATATCTTATTAAATATTTCTGTGCTGCAGTAGTATTTAGGGCTTCCTTAGAAACAGCTGATACTGGCCATAGGTTGAATCAGGACACTAGATAAGGTGAACTGACTTGGGCATTACTGAACACGTTACGGTAAGGTTATCCCCACCTATTTGAGAGTAATTGGTGAAAGCTAACCACTTTTAGCCTACAAATGCTTTATGGCAACACAGCTGTGATGGAAACCACTTCTCGAACTCCCCCCAGATATCCATGCATATCTAACAAGATCTGACTTACAGTATTAAGCGAAGACACTGTGGACTAAATTTTTACAAAACTATTAAGCCTTCTGTGGGATTTCATACAGCTTATTTTAGGAACCTCAGGAGTTATCACTATTGCTGGTAGTGGGGAACTCTGTATTTCGCATAAAATAGAGGAGGCATCTGTAAAGAGTTACTGTAGAGAATGTGCTTGTAGCTCTTTCTTAAAATGCAGCTGCATAGACAGATGTAGACAACCTTTTGCTTGATTAGTCTGTCTTTTGAGGTTGGGGGAGAGGAAGCATCCCTAATCCTGAACATATGTAGTTGAGTTAGGACTGACAATATTTGAGCAAAGAAGTCCTGCTTCTTTGATGGACTAATAGTATGAGTGTAGCTGTATACAAATATAAATAGTTTTAATTTGGAAATTGCTTACATGCAGGCAAAGTAATGTACTGTATTTGACCACGCAGATACATTCTTTGTGAGTTCTGTCCTGAACTGCAGCATAAATGAACAAGATTAATATTGTATCTGAGACACAGGAGTAGAAAATCCATCTTCCTGAAATTGTTTCATTCTTCCTCTTGTCAACTACTTTTGCTGATCTTTGCTTACAAAGGTATTTCTAGGTGCAATAAGGAAGATACGGGCGTGTTTATTTGTAGTATTCACAGTAAATCTTGGTTTGAAGGAAAACATATGAAAGCAAGACTATGAGTCTAAAGGAAACAGTTCTTGTGTTTATTAACCAAGAGGGAATATTTTTCAGACTGGCTTTGTTTAAATGGGGTCTCATGTTAAACTCAATGAGGTCTAAGAACATGCTGATTATAACCAAAATTACTAAATGGTTTGGAGAAATAAAACTTTTTTTTTTTGTTCTTTTGCTTTTTTTTTAAGTTACCCTTTGAGGAAAAGTACAATCAGAAAAGAACCCTAAAGGTTGTGAATTGTACTCAAAAAGTATTATAAAAAGCAGTAAATGTGAGAAGAAAAGTGTAGTAGTTGCGTATACTAGATATAGTCTGATCTAAAACCCACCAATGAAATCAATAGGCACTTTTCCCACTACCTTTAGACAAGATCAACAAAGTGTCCCACCCAAAGATTTCAGAACTTTGTAAAAAATAAAAAGATGTTCCTCACCTCCTTCCCCCATCAAAAAACCCTAATCCCCAAAACCCTAAACAACCCCCCCCAAAAAAAAGAAACCAGAAACCAAACAAACCCCAAAACAACCAAAAAATTGAATTACAAAAAAAACCCCAAAACATTCAAAATGTCACAACAAACAAATTGGAAGTACAGAAAAAAAAAAGGTATTACACTTTCTGTCTACCTTTGGTTTTAGATGTTCGACTCCAAACACTTATGTCACTTATCTGGCTGAGTAACCAACCACAAGGGAACTGGTGGTGAAGTTGGAGGTAGGAAGCCGTTCTCTGCAAGCTGCATTCTAGTCATAGGCACTCTGCATAAGCAGCAGTTCTGGCTGCTGAGTGGGACATCATACTACAGTCACAAAGTCTTTGTGTGAGGCAATTGTCTTATTTGCCACAAATAAGGACATTAATGTATAACTAGGAATACATCACCAATTCAGAACAATTAATGAGATGATAGCTCAACACATTTAATCTTTACTTGAAGTTCCAGACCTTATGAAAAAATAAAGCAGTGAGGCAGAAATAGCAGAAAAATATATTGATCTGTCAGTAATCGATTTAAGAAGAAACAAAACAAAAGCAGCCCATGAATCCTGCTCTCATTATGCCATCTCAGATTGATGTTTTGGGATATTATGTGCTTTTGCAGCTAACTCATCTGTAATAAAAGCCCCAGAGCAGCTAAACATGACTCAGAGAAGGATTTAAAAGCACCAAACAAAACTGAACTCCTCATGGTGCCTTAGAAAGCTATTCATAGGTCATCGTCATTGATAGAGACCTAGCAGAAGAAGGGTGAACAATCCCCCTTTTTGGTATTAACAGAGCTGTTCCATAATTGTTAGATGCCAAAAGGTTTTGCTGTGTCTGAGTCAGGTTGAATAGCTGGACTGAGCTCTCTGCATGTCTTTACACAATACTTTAGTACTTTATATATTATTTTGAAGATAGTAGCAGACAAACCAAAGATCCTTTCTTTGTGTCAGTTGTATCATTACAAATAAACCTAGTGTGAATTTTTGTATTAATTATTAACCTCTTCACCACTGTGATGAAGAGGAATTGGTTGGTGTCACTGATAAGGAAACCCTGTTAGTGCCAGTAAAGGAAAACACCAGAGCATGTGCTGAACTCTGAATATGCAACATGAGTTGCATATTCAGGCAATGGAGTTCTTCACAAGTTTAAACATTTGCTTCTGTTCTCTGCTACACTGGGATATATGTCCTGCAAAAGAATCTCTGAGTACTGTAAGAATGGACTTAAGGTTAAATTCTTGTACTACCAGTGAATTAGTATTAAAATTAATCAAAAATTTCTATCTGAAAGATTACATTGTAATACATTTCTTAATACAATACTGCCTCATTATTTATCTTCTGTGAATTGAAAGCTAAACACCTCAGCAGTGCCAAAGTCCTCATGGCAAACCACTGCCTGAATTGTGCACAGTTCTTGAGGCAATAGTCTCGAGATACAAACAAAAAAAAAATGAACTAACAAAGATAATATTTTATTATTTTATATTGTGTCTTATGTCTTTATTACCTACCTTACTGATAGATATCTGATTGATGAGGGATAATAACATTTTTTATCATTTTGTACAGAAACTGGGGATCTTTGTCCTTTAGCAAGACCCTCAGAAGATTTAGGTACTATCCAAAGCAAGGTTTGAGTAGGATAAACAAATGATAAGGGGTTGGCTTTCTAGCTAATCTTCACTTATTGTGGATACTGAAAAGTAATTTAGCCCTCAGGTGCTTGGAAGGAAATACTTATTCGGCCCCAATAAAACTAGGTGTAATGCCATTAAATGCATCTGGGATTTCGGGTTTAGATAGAAAACATGTCTTTCTACCTTACATGCTTTGACTGATGATACTAGCTAAATGTTGAGAAAAACGTAGCCCAGATTTCCCTACCAGTTCTGTTGCAAACCCTTGGCATCACACACTTAACTGTGGCTTTTGGTGGTCAGCACAACACTCGTAAGTATGCATGCATGGCATTACTTTGATGTCCCATAATAACCACACAGATCTGTGCCTGATACTGCTAGCTCCTGCTTATGTGTCAACCAGTGGTGCCAGTCCTAGCTTTATTTATGCACCTACCAATATTGTCCATTGCCAGTCTGCACCCATACTGAAGTGAAAATCAGTCAGGACTTTCCCTGCTGTGAAACCTGCCTGCCTCCCTCCACAGGGCTTCTCTCCTCCATTCCTAGGGCTTTCATGAATATATATATACATAGAGTGTCTTAATTTAGTGCAGTAAAAGGCACTTGTGTAGGGTATGAATATGTTCCATATGTGCATATTTGTCATGTTTATACAAATTCAATTTGCTTTAGCATAAGTTCTCATGCAGAAGAGAAAATGTGAGTGACAGCTGGAGGGATTAAAATAAACAAGATTGCTATCTGTGAAATATGATGAGGTATGCACATATTTGGTTCAGCCTCACTCCTCCCCTGTTCCAGGTACTGCTCTCTCATCTTCTGCCCTGCTTGCTCTTCTTGGATAACCCTCTGTTGCTGCTCTGTGGAGCTATTTTCTGTTCTTTGGGACACCTTAAATTTATCCTCTCTTTCATTATTGCCTGGGAGGGAAAGCCCTGCCCACAACTCAAGCCATCCATGTGAATCCTACCAAGTCAGATGATTGTTATCTTGGGAACAGGCACATGAGAACAGGACACCTGTGGAGGTAGCTCAAGCACAGGGCCAGAATTGAAATGGCTCACATGTTGAAGGATGTGGTGGGTGAATGCAGAGGCCAGTAAAAAAGTTTGTATAGCTTTAAGGATGTGTTTTAATGTGCTGTTTTTTATTGGGGATTTCCCTATTAGAAAATCTCATAGTATTTCTTCATCCAGATTACTGTGAGTTACTGCTTGTTCAGAGGGTAATCAGTTTTGATTAGAGATCTACCAGGAAGTAGCCTTCTCTGAGTAAAGGTCAATGTTTCTTTGAATCACAATTAAGTATAAAGAGTACATATGTGCACACATATAAATACATATAAATGTATGTACGCATATGACAAAAGTGACAACTTTGCCTGCTTTTGTGAAAGTCCATACCAGATGAGGACCCTTAGCATTGCCTGTCTTTGACAGACCCTTTAGTTATAGCTTGGACAACTGAGGTGTGTCTTCCCATGAAACTTCATGTTTGAATATATTACAGAGTGCGCTAAGGACAGAGTCCTTTGTGACAAATGCCATGTTTGCTTTCCAGATGAACCAAGAACACAGAAAAGCACTCAGGATGCTGCTCTATGAAGCAGGGCTGTCAGAATTCATTCTTTGTGAAGAGAGCAAAGTGTGGAGTGAGGTTAATGAAGGTCTTCTGTCTTGGAGAAGAATAAAGGCTTTTTTGAAGAGTAAAAATGGTGTGACTTGTTGACATGTAGCTCATCTCCTGCCTGTGTGACTTGGGAAAAGAAACTTGGCCTTGGTAATATCTGTTCTCCTACTGCCTCCCTACCTCTTTTTGTGGACCCAAGAAGGTTGCATGCAGTGTTAAGTGCTCTGTCCTCTTTGCTGCTTTTAAATCTTTGTGACCTCTTATGACTTGGGATATTTTCAGTGAGGGAAGACTGCTCCAGTACATCACAGCATCACTTACACTCAGGTAAATGAGGTTAAGCCGATCGTAATGCTTGCTGGCATGCTATGGCTTGGGTCCTTGGGAAAAGAGGTGCTTATTTGCTACCTGGCCCTCTTGGACTGTCAACTACAGTGTGTACATATGCCTGACGAAAGCCTGATAGCCACGTCCAGTTTCTGATCTCCTTTTCCTTTGGTTAGAAGTAAATCGAGTGGGGAGACTTGGCCAGGGCCAGCTAAGTTGTATGGTTGGCCCCACGATCCAGTTGTCAAAAGTATGGAGAGCTCTAGGCAGGGACTTGTGGGAGGAGACTTGAAGGCTTGAAGGTGTGCGAGGGCATATGTAGTATTGAATTCATGTAGGTGGATGGGAATGTGGGTAGCTGCCTACAGGGTTGTAGTATGGGTTGCACCTGGTAGGAGAAACCTGTGTGATATAAATGGCATCATAATGTTCAGTTCCAAGGCTGTGGGCTACTGCATGACAGCGAGTGTGCACTAGAGAATATGGAGGTAATTACATAAAGGTGATCCATTTGCATGTAATCCCATCAGCTGGAGGAGCCTGATGCCCATTGGAAAGTGCATCTCATTATACATGTTTTAATAGGAACCACATGGATACACTAACCCTTATCCATGAAATGCTTCTGTGTTTTTTGCTCAGGATTTAGCCTTTGGTTCATGGAAGTCCAATTAATTAGATAACACTAACAACAAAAACTGCCTCTATCTATTAGTAATCATAATTTCAAAATACCTACACTTTAAGCAGAACTTGTATTTTACATTTCTACAGTTTGAAAGGCTGAAAGGCCCCTATCTCACTTTTGAAAGGCAAAGTGAGATTGCCAGTAAGCAGTAAGCACGATAGATGCATAATTTGCAGTTACATCATCTTTTCTATCAGATCTATTTTTCTCTTTGCTATTTAAAAAAACAAATGGAGAGATCAGAACTACAAAGGAGTTGAGACACCAGTCTAAGGTAAAGCTTTGTCTGCCTGCTCACAATAAAGTGAAGCTTCACTTCTTATGGAAACAATTTAAAAAATTTGGATGTCTTTGTAGTCCAAGCTGTACAAGGATGCAGATATTGCCAGGCAGAATTTTTAATTTCAATCATATGCAAGGCCTACAGTGTTGACATTCATAAGGAGTTTACGAATAGCAATCAAGAGGAAATTATTTAGTTCTTATCAATAGTCACTGTTTCCCCCATCTGCTGAGAGAGCTGGGTGAGAATATTTGGTATCTTTGTTATTAAAATGTCAAGTTATTTCTTTTGTAGACTTTTGGAGTGCGTGTGTTGTGTTATAGCATAAAGAGTGCGTGTCTTTTGTGCACAGGGAAGACAAAGTCTATTATGCTTACTCTTACACAGTGTGTGAGCAGAAATAACCAGCATTCTTGGCTTTCTGCATATAGAAGGATTGCTCTGCTGTGCCTAGTCCTGTTGAGGAGGAGCAGGGAGTGAAGTACAAGGTTTGTGAAGGACAGATTTGTAGGAACTCTAAGACTGCCTATCCATAAATGGTACTTTTTAATATAAAATGAGAGGATGCACCCTGGACTCTCCCTGGTCCACTGCCGGGAATACCAAGGCAGGTTTGTAGCTAGGCTTAATTTGCCTTCAGTAGCAATTTTGGAAACGTGCATTGTGTGTGGAGTAACTCATGACTTACACCAGTGGAAAGCAAAGAAATTTTGTCCCCTTATGCCTCCTTGCGATTACATTTGCTCAGGATTTTCTCACTGCTTCTTCCCAAGACTGGTGAATTTAGGACACCAATGAACCCATTCATAATTTTTATGAAATAAATGTAGCCACTGTTTTTTTATATGTTAAATTGCTTGAGGAGAGGCAATGGGCAATGTTTTCCAAGAAACGACATGTTCTGGTGCAGGAGATCTTTGAGCCACAAATGGTTAGACACTGGAAGGACATTTGGGGTAAATGTCATTACAGACTTCCCTTGTTCTTATACTCTTCCCTAAGCACCTTTTTTTTGCTGGTGTTGAAAGCAGACCTTTGGTCTCACCTGTCCACTTCTTGTGTGCTTATGTGAGCAGTGGTGAATTTTCTTCATGTAATATCAGACTAGTGGAGGAAGGAAAATGATTTTCAGTGCCATGTCCTGAGGAGGAGTACAGTTACTGAGTCTGAGTCTTCTGATGTCCGCATCCATCCCTTGAAGCAGTAACAAGTATATAAGCTGCTGCAAGCTAAGTATAATCAACTCTTAGCAAACAATTCTCTTTTCTGCAGCTAAAATATGCTCATGCAGGTGGATAATCTAATGCAATTTGGCTATATTTTCCAACTTAAAGGGAGCAGGTGTCTTATCTAAGGGACATCTGTCTCTGCTCCTGAGATTAAATATTCTGGTTCAGTTGAAAGGAAATAAACTTGGCAAGCTCTAAATAATTAACATTTTTCTGTGTCAAGCTTGAACTTGAGATTGGCCACCTAAAAAATGAGAAGCCCATTGGGACTTAATTTTCATTTACCTTATTCTTTTGCTGTTCAGACAGCTTCCTTCCCTTAAAAATATTATAAAAAAGTGTATTGCTGAATATTCACTCAGAAAATGATGTAGTCTATTTTCATACTGCTTCTAGTTCTGATATATGGCAGACCTGAATGAAATTTAAAACCTCTATTTGTTTCTAAAATCACTATGGGAAATCTGAAAAACACAAGTTTCCATCAAAAAAAAAAAATAATCAGAAGACAATGTTTGTATTTCAAAGCTTGAATTGAAGTTTCAGCTGACTTTCTCTATAAAGAAGTTGAAATGTGTAACTGTATTCAAGACTCCTTATTTTCATGTTCAGAGCATGCCTATCAGAGGAAACTCGGGTAAATAGAAAATACACCTGTGCAAAAAAAAAAAAAAAAGAAATTAAAAAAAAAGTCATTTTTCTGTACAGTGCATTGCAGGTTTCTTTGAAATGCATTTTTAACCACATTGAAAGAGATGGATCTGATTTTCTGTTTAGCACCAATGGTGACTTACCCTTTGTTGACAAGAACAATGATCAGAAATGTGCCCGTGTATTGCACTTACTTTGTATGAGCATAAATGACTATCAGAAGCCCAGAATGATAAATCAAGGTCAATGCTTATCTTGAAAATAGAGAACTAAAAGAGCAGCTGGTCACCATGATTGAGCCTAAAATGAGATTCCTCAGTCTGTGTTTAAACAATTCAAGTTGTAAGTGGTAGTGAGGATCCACTATCTCCCATTTCTACAATAGATACTTATGGAAATTTAGTGTTTTTGAAATGCAAATAATTTCTCTTAAGTTGCTTCTGAAATCTAGGACTCTCTAGGGATGTCCAGCTTCATATTCTATTTTGGTATTTTAGTACAACTTGCAAATAAAAGCCAGCCGTAAAATCTATCTTTTTTTTTTAATTTTAAAGAGTAAGAAAGCCCCCACCCCTTGCTTTTCATGTTATGGGTTTCAAATTGTTTCTCTGTACTTTCATTTTTGAGCCCATAAAGAATACAATAAAAAACTTTAGGTTTTGAGAATGATCTTGTCTGCGTGTAGATACAACACTTCTACATGCAGTGTGTATTTGCACTTCTAAGCATTTAAAAATCTGTACGGAAATGATGAGGAGAATGATAAAGACAAGGAACACCACCACTATAAGAGTGAAAAGAATAAAACCTTTGGATGTGATTGATTTTGCCATATTCACATTTTATGAATATAAGTATCAGTTGCAGCTATTGGATCTGTTTTTACTACCTTCACTTCTTATTAAAGGGAGCTTTAAAAACATGAACAGTGTATCTATAAAATGCTTAAGACTTGATATCAGAACATATTGAGTGATCATAGTATTCATGTGCACAAGAGTATAAAGGTGAAGATAGGACTATACTAATATGCGTGGGAAACTGATGCAGTAAATTCCCTTCCTTCCTCTGTTTCTCTCTATGTAAATGCAAATGTACAAGAGGAAAAATATTGATTTTTACCATGTGTACAAATTATATTTTCACAAAGTAAAAACACTTCATGAAAATTATTGAAGATGTGACAGACCTATTTACACTCCATTAATTTAACTCTGTTGGGATGAATCACAGATCTTGAGTAATAGGACACAGAATTAACTAGATTATTCAATGGTGTGACTATATCTTTATCAGCAGCGACAACAAATCACAGTTCTGGTGTTTTCACGGGGTGTTGGAAACACAGCTGTGAATCTTAGGGCCAAATCTAGCCATTTCTTATTACTTGTGGTGAGGAGACTGGTTCTTGTTGCAGCAGTAGGAAGGGACAGGGAGATGTAGTTTTAGGTGATGAATGGGAATGTTTATTGTGAGGAAGGGCTCTGGAAAGGGAGGAACAAGTGTTTTTTACTTGAATGTGGGGCATCTAACTGTACATGCTAGATACCTGTAGTGTATTATGGTGGACTTTGTGTCAGAGATGACCTGATTGATGAATGAAATAATACAAGGATGTGTCAAGGAGGAGCAGGAAATGCATGCAGTAAAGGACAAAACAGTGGCAAACGGCCTGAAGTGTTCATGGAAATGTATGTCATGATTTGCTACTTGTATAGACCATATGAAATCTGTGGAACAAAAGAATTACTCCCTATACGTTCATCTGCATGACCTGGTCATTTCTTGAGTTGTCTTCCTATTCTCCATTCCTATGCTTTCACTTTCCTAGGAGAAAGGGCATATGAGCTTTGGGGAAACTTTAATCAGTAGGTCTCCAAATGTCTAATTGTGAACAGAGACTATAACATACATCCTGCAGCACATCCATTGCCGTCAGCGTATAGTCTTTGGGTGGCAGCTCTTGCTTGTCAGCTGTGTCATTGGGATGAACAACAGAAGAGGAAAGCACTTCTGATCTGTAGTTTTGGAGGTTACATAGACCCTTGGCTTCCTTATCCATCTCCACAAGGTCCCCAAAACCCATTGTTTAGTTTAGGGATAACCTTTTATCCTGGTCTTTATCCCATTCATTTCCTTTACTCAGGCTGTGAGGATAAGCTAGATGCTTTCTTTGTGTTTCTGGAAGTTCCCCACTTTGAGTTGCCACAGAAGACTGTTGTCATTGGGCATGCTTTGCACTGATGGTGTGGCAAACGCTCTTCAAGTAGAACTAAGGATTGGGGCCATATGCCAGCTGTCAGACATGATTATTTTTTAGAACTATGTTCACAGGACTGAGTCCTTTGATCATATCCCAAAGGCAAGTGCAAGAGGTTCTCTCTGGTCATATTAATGTCATGCTGGTTTTCATTTATTTTTCAACGAAGCTTTTCCCTTACATTATGGAAATCCTCATAAATAAATCATGAAGCATTAAATGGCTCAGTATGTACTTGTTACTGAAAGTATTTGCCTTTTAATTTTAGAACGCTTTAAAACTTACTTTAGATTTCTCTGTGATGGTATTATACTGAATGTTCACTCTTCAACAGCTGTGGC
This sequence comes from Forpus xanthops, assembly GCA_032466535.1. NCBI lineage: Eukaryota > Metazoa > Chordata > Aves > Psittaciformes > Psittacidae > Forpus > Forpus xanthops. The sequence goes on from JASSUY010033736.1 coordinate 18,018, forward strand.
ATTTCTGCTGGTTTCTTGTTTCCACTGTGGAGATGCCTGAAACAATACTTTCCTGGGGAATTGATTTCCATATAGAAGGTTGCTTACTCATGAATATGCTCTTCTAAGTCATGGTATAACTCATCAGTAGATCAGAGGGGAGAGAACTTGTACTTTGGCTACCTGAAGTGCTGTTGACACAAAAATGGATGGTGTCTCATTTTGGGTATTATACTGTAAGCCCACCATGACTGAGAAGATGCCACTTCAGCAGTTTCTCTGGTGACAGATACAGAAAAAAATTACTTCTATAGGAGAAAATATACTGCTGTAATTAGCACTTACACATGTCCGTGATTGCCCCAAAGTCGACATCGCTAGCAAGTTAAAATTATGAAGCTATAAGTAAAGTATATCCACTTTGTGTGCTTTCTTCATGTCAAATCTGGAAATATGGGAGAACTCTCCATGTACTATCATCAAGCCTTTGCTCTTCTTGGAAGAAAAAATGAAATGCATAGTCTGAAAGTAGCCATGAGTAAGCAACATGCCAATATGGCTGCTGAGCAAAATAAACTCTTCGTGTCTGTATTTTGAAATGGCTGCTAGCAAGTTAGCTGGAGCAAGTTCAAAATAGTGAAATAGCATGTTGTGACTGTGTACCTAACTTTGTTGGATAAATAGAGCTGGATGAAATGTTTTCCATGTAATTCAGAAGACTTCCAGAAGCTGATGAGACTCTGGGGTGAAGTGATGTGTGTCACAGAAATGTAGGCTGGATCATAGATGTTGCCTTTTTTTTTTTTTGTGCTGGGTAAGAAAAGATTAGAACAGTTATATCGCCAGAAATGGTGTTTACACATGAGTAAGGCCCATCAAATACAAAAGGAGATGGAAACTTTGGCCTTGAAAATATCTATACATACCTGCACAAGCAGAAGTGCTACCAAAATCAGTGGCATAGAATGTAGAAGGTGTATGCTCATGAATTTCTGTGAAATAAACCAGCCTTGATGGGTAACATCATCCTCTAATCTTATAGACTAGAAATCAGTAATACAACATGTTACTGTTGAGCTTTGCATTTCTCATTTTTTGTTCCTTTCGTTTCATCCATTTTCATTAGTATTTGATTGTTTTTTTCCCTCAGGATTTTAACCAGCGTTTTATATTGTTAGGTTATTTAATCTTTTTTCTTTCTTCTTCAGTCTCATTCTCTTCCTCTAAAACTTTCCCAAGACTTTTTCTCCTCATTTTATCCTTTTTGCTACCATTTCTTTCTTCAAATTATACTTTTGCTCTTTTTTCCCTTAGTGTTCCTGTTTCACATCTGTGTATTTGTCCTGGTTTTCTTCTGTTTAACTCTTTCCATTCTATTTAATTTGCTCCCACATTCTCAGTCTTATGCCACTATATTGTCTATGACTTTTGTCACAGATTTCATTACAGGTGTATGGGAAATTGCAGAAAAGCAGCATATAGTAGTCACTGAACACAAACACATTTTTTATGAGAGTCCATATAAATCAAGAGTACAAGTAATAGATTTCTTATATTACAGTGATAAGAAAAACAGATATGGTTTGGAAATTTTATTCTTCTTAGCAAAAGAACTTTTTCAAAATTTATAGCTGTTAGTCTCTAGAGAGTGTAGTAGTTGTGTACTAAAGCATCCAATAAATAAGATTAACTTGAGCCAATTGCATCAACATAAAGGAGAGTGAAGCATTTTTTCAAGCTTCAGGAAGAATTGGTGATGAAACTACTTTAATGAGGTTTGAAATATTCTTCTGATTTGGTTTACTCTTGTGCAATTTTTGCAAGGCTGGTTAGATGTGAACTACATCATTAATCTTTAAGAAATGGTCAGTTATTGGGAGCTGCAAATTAACTCTACTTGTCAGTTCTCCAAAGGGAAAGCTTTGCTCATCTGCAATATGGGAAAGAAGAGGGGAAACAAATGTCATGTGGAGCTCTAAATCAGCTGTGACAACAAGCAAATCTGCTTTCAAAGAAGATCAAACCAATAGCCCTTCCTGCCAGAGTGAGAATTTCAAAAAGAAAAATATAAAAGTTCAGATGCAGTACTGAAGGATAACTGTAATATTAACAGGTCAAAGGAAATGAATTGGTAGGAAAAAGATGAACTAGAGAAACTAGGAGAACAATTTACCTTATAAACTTGAGCCGAGTCACAAGCTGTATTCCTAAACTTATTTTGCCTGTCCTTTCACTAGTCAGTCTCCTAAACAACCTTGAAGTGTACGTTGACCTTGTCTTCCCTACACTTTTGAGGAGTGGCCCATGCAGTACAGCAACTCTGCCTCATGTTTGGTATCATCTAGAGGTAGGGACAGGAAATACTAGGAAAATCCTAGGATCTACTCTCATTTTGGCAACCTAAAATATTCTAACAACAGAATGGATCTGTACGGGGAAGGAAGTATCAATTTAGAGCTTTGGCTAAAGCAACCAGACTAACACAAACACTTATAGATGTCTATTTTAGTTTAGGAAGAATTTCCTGAGGGTCCCTTGATCATATATGCTAAATCTCCATCAGCCATAATGAAACCTTAGACTCTTGGCTCATGTACACAGACCTACATGCAGCCATGTAAATTTAGCTCAATATCCTCCGCATTCTGAAAGATTTTTGTGAAAGCTTCTTATGTTACTCAATTTGGCCATTGCTGGTATAGGAAGAATGCAATATTTCATGTCCATTTTGCTATTGTGGGGGGCAAAATCAAATAAAGCTAATTTCCCAGCTCTAGTATACTGACTTCATTAGATTGACTGAGGAATGCCACTTGACACTTGCTGAGCAACTGATGCAGGCGAATAGAAGGGTTTTCAGCAGGTCTCATCATTATTTTGATTCCAAAATTTTTAAGGATTGGGACCTGGAGGATGTATAGCCCATAGCCTGGAATAAATTTTCTCTTAGGGATATTGAATTTCCTTGCTGGAATGGTACTGGAGTAATAGAAGTTTGTTTATTTGTTTCCCCATTGAAAAAAAGGCTCTTTTCCCTGACTATGTCTAAGGAGAGACTGTTATCTTGAAATTATTTTAGTGAAATAGTTGGCAAGTATTCATGTTTTTTTCTTTGAAATTTGTGGAGAATGTCACAAGAAGAGTTTAAAAAATAACAAGATGCAATGTGCTATACTAGAAAACCAACAAATTTACAGCCTCATTCATATAATTTCTGGATCTGATTGGGGTGGAGTTAATTTTCTTCAAAGCAGCCTGTATGGTACTGTGTTTCAGATTTGTGATGAAGGCAGTGTTAATAACCACGACAATAACACATCAGTGTTTTGGCTATTGAACAGTGCTTGTGCAGTGTCAAGACCATCTATGTTTCTTTGCAACCCAGTGAGTAGGCTGAAAAGGGGAAAAAGCCTGGGAGGAGACGCAGCTGGGATAGTGAATGACCAAAAGGATTCTCCATACCATAGAAAGTCATGTTCAGCAATAAAATTAAGACTAGTTTTTCCAACGTTGTCACTGTAGTAGAGACTAGCTGTGCATTGGTCTGTTGGTGAGAAGTGGTGAGTGATTGCCTTTGCATTGCTTAATTTATTTTTATTTCTTCTCTCCCCCGCACCCCTCTCCCCTTCCAGCCTCTTCCCCCCTTCCCAATTAATGAACTTCTGACCGTGAGGTTTTTCTTGCTTTTTTCATTCTGATTTTTGTCCTCCATCCTTTTGGAAGGAGACTGAGGGACTGGCTGGGTGGAGACTTAGCTAACAGATAAGGTCAACCCACTACAATTTTCACCAGGTCATGATTGCTGATCAATATTGAATGGGGTGCCAGCACTATTATCTTAATTTATTTTTAAGGGCTTTTTTTTTAAGTTGGGAATGCTGCAGCAGATCACTTCCTCAACCACAAGTGAAGCTGAAGAGAGAAACTAGGAACCTCAAATGCTGGAAAAGCAAGATGCATCAGCCGTAAGATTTTCATTTGCTTATGAGAGGTGTCCAGCAGAGCCCCATTGTAGAATGGTTCAGGAAATGTTCCACAGCATAAACCTTACTGCATGGTGGCTGGAGAAATGCTGAAGTTGTATGCAGCAAACTGCAGGCTACTATAAAATGTAGCTAATGGTATCTTTTGTGGGAAAAAAAATGACAAAAAAACCAACCCAAATAACTCCAAAAACCATAATTCTGCCTTTCCCTTTACAGTTTTGATCACTAGAATTTCCTGAGATCACTGTTATTATGGTAATGGTACTAGCCACTAATTTGCAGTTGTTTCTGGAAGCTGGTTTGGCAGCTCAGTAGGATTGAAAAGAGAAGGTGTCTGAAGAGATGGTCTCTGCTGACAGTTTATGAAGTAAGGCTAGGCTTGGATTCAACAAACACAAGTATCTGAAAAAAAAAAAACCATAAAATGAGACAAAAGAGATTAATATACTCAATAGTAGTCCTTTTTTACGGAAAGATATCCAAACAGCTTCTCCATATGGGAAGGACTATTTTTACATAGGAATGTTGGGAAGTTGCTTGTCAATATGAATTTCTGAAGTGTTGGGTGTCTTTTAGCACATCATTTTACATCACCATTCTTTTAGGGATCCCATAGCTGCTTACTTGCTATAGGAATGGAGGGGCTAGATATCATTTTAGGAACCTAGAATTTTCTAAAAGGCAAATTTGCACCACTTTTTTGTCTTGTGATACCAATAATCTCTACTGAGTAGGTATGAAAAATGAGGATAGAAAGCTAAATGTCATGGCCAAGGTCAAACAGAAAAGAACGCCAGAGCAGAGATTTAGACCCACTTCTATCCCAGGTGTCTTAACAATAGATCTAATCTGCCATTCTTAAAGGTAATTTCTTTTGCAAGTCAAATTCTTGGTATATTACTCCTAAGATGTAGCAGGGTAATAAAAATAATTAAGCAGATGTTAGAATCACTAAATGAATGTCATTTTTTGTTTGAAGCCTATCCCAACATGAACTCAGATTTTAGTCTCTAGTGAAAATATCTGATATGATGTTGGGTTTTAACATATTACCAGGGAGAAGAATACTCAGCTACCTTCAATGTATTCAGCTATTTGATTAATTGAAGGGCTCAGCAGTCAGCGGACATCTCATTAGCCAATTCATGTAGGCATGCTGTGACTATTTTGGATCACATATCCACAATTCAAATTGACGGCAAAAGTCCAATTAAAAAGTAAATGTATTTTCATACTTTGTAACAGTGATGATGCCATGTGGTTCAAGTTTTTCCTTTTATTTAATTCCCAATTACTCATTTTAATGACATGCTCCTGAATGTGAGAAACTAATGTTCTGATTTTCAGCTCTGCTTAGAAAAACTGTCAGGCAATCTTTCCCATACTGTTCTGCTCAGCTGCTTCAAAGTTTTGTACTTTGACTACATGTGCAGAGGTTATTGTGCCAGATGGTGTGGTTGTTTCTGGGATGTGAAGAACTATAGAGAGACCCCTGAAATAACCCCTTAAGTCATAAAACATCACTTTAACTGGCTTCTGAGAGATGAGACTTATAAGTAAATTAAGGTGCAGAGAGCAAAATTATATTTAACACTGAATATCAGAAAGGTCAGCTGATACACTTCCAAAGGCATTCAATTTATCTCCAGTATTGGACTACTTTTTAGCAAAAGGTTCTTTACTGACACCAGTTTCTTGCTTTAGTCTATTGTTTAAACGCAGAATGTTAATTTATCCATCAAAATGATAGTTTAAACATCTAAATTATATTGATTATGCATAGAGATTATAAAATGTACTTGCTCGTACTTCAAACTAGGTAGATAGAATTATATAGTTTTGCCAAAGTAATGCAAAGCTATCAGAAATACAGGTTTAGGCTGAATTATGTCAGGAGCAAAGCAAAGAATTAGGGACTTGTGGTTTCCTATATATAGATGCTCTCTCACACAGTGGTCCAAGAAACCAAATTAAAAACTAGGTTTCTTAATGGTTTAGCTCCTTAAACAGCCGTTGAGTTACATGAAGCAAATGCCAGTGCTGGAAAAAAGGAGTGGGCAGGTGAGAGGACTCTGATATGTAATCATCAGTTCTGCTGTCTGAAATCTAGTATGAATCTGAGACTTACCCCCCTATCTCTGCAGTAAGAACATGCAGAGGTGGGTATAGCATACTTCCATGGCCAGTGAACTCTGCCAGCTGATGTAGTTTGTGGAAATTTAGGATTCTGCAAGTCCCTTTCCGTTTAATCCAAGAGTAGCATCTGAGCTTGCTCACCTGCCGATCAGTTCTTGGTTGTCCTGAAAGGGCTTTATGAGCCATGCATGAGATCCTTTTCTCTGTGGGTACTTTTGTTCCACCAGTTAGCAGCTGAGCTTCAGGATACCAGCGTATTCAATTATGCTCCGCTGACCATGAACAATGCTTGTGAATATGCATATTCTATTTTCTTTTTTCTTTTTTTTTTTTTTTTTCCCATGTATAATACATGTGTATAATTCCCTTTTCTCAAAGGCTGTTGGAGCAGTCCTTAGCCATGCCTCCTCACTGGGCTCTGAGAAAATCCACAACAGTTGAATGTCAGGGATGCAAGCAATGAATCTGAGTGGGCTAAAACACAATCCTATATGGCATATGCATTCCTTACATATCAGTGAATAGCAGTTAACTGTAGTTCCCAGAAACTGCTGTTGATCTTTATTTAATCTAACCACTTAGTATGTGAACCTGAGCTTTTACTTCAGCCTGTGTATTATATGAGGACAAAAAAGGAAAAGATTTGCCAGTGTCTGCAGACTTAACGTGTGCAAGCTTTTTCCAATCTGTTCTGGAAAGTAAACTTTCTTTTCCCTTTGGCAGTTTGTAAGTGAGTAATTCAGGATCCTCACTTCCATATGTTGGCAGCATGGTTGCTACTTCAGTATTTTTGATGTTTCATGGTCAGCTTCTTTCATAGAATAGAATCATAGAATAGTTAGTGTTGGAAAGGACCTTAAGATCATCTAGTTCCAGCCCCCTGCCAGGGGCAGGGACACCTCCCACTAAACCATGTCACCCAAGGCTCTGTC
>JASSUY010033738.1:0-10605 GCA_032466535.1 Forpus xanthops
CAGAGCATGAAACTCCGAAAGTCCTTGTCCAGCCTAAACATTCTAAGCTATAACTATAAACACTGGTGTTATCAGCAATGCTCCCAAGACTAAAATCCAAAACACAGTGCTACACTAGCTACTACTTAAAGAAAAATGACTGCTGCTGCTGAACCCATGACACCTTGTAATTTAATAATTATTCAGCCAAAAAAAGGATTCTGTAATAAAATTCTGGTAAGTATAATTCAGCCAGAGGTAACATTACGTATTGATTTGCATGCAAGATGCAACCTGAGTAGTCTCTGTCTCTAGTCAATTAAATAGTACATTCACTAAGAAATGCAATATTTAAACCAGCCATACTTAACGATTTAAATTAGCCTTCAAAGTGCATGACCACATACATATTTCAAATACGTGCCATATGATATGGACATTTTCAATTTACAAGGAAAATAATGTTTCATTTTCTCTCCAACAACACGTGGACTAAGTCTGTGCTCTGGTCGCATAATCATAAGCAGTTCTCCATTATTAACAAAGGTTCCAAAACCGCCCACTTGACGACATTGTTCTCTGCTGTCTTCAAATATTGACCTCCATGGAATGTTTTGACCTACTCCTAGGAAAAGCAGTCTTTTTTTATTATGGGCAATGACATTTTGTATAAGAACAAGGGCAAACAGCTATGAATTTGGGAAGCATAGACACGTTTGAGTGTCACGTTATTTAATATTGCTTGTACCACTTTGCCTTTGATCTGGTGAAGTCTACAAAAGCCAGTATAGCTTGTTTAGCTTCTCCTTTAGCTTTCTTTTCCCCTCAGTTTCTCATCCCGAATCAATCAGCATATCCAGGGGGCATGGTGTGGAGACTAAGTCATGGACCCCATTTCTGGTTACGAAATGGAATTATTATCTGAAGGCCCAGGGCTGATATAGGCTCTATGAAGTGCTCGTGTGTATAGGCGGCTAATACAACTGGTTAGCTATCACCAACCACGTGGGTATCTTTGCTTCTTCATTGGTTGATATCTTCCTCACTGGTTGTCTTCTTGGATGCCTGCTTCTTGCTGTTGTCTCCTGTCGTGGTTTAAACCTCTCAAACTCATGCAGTTTTCTCTCTCACTCACTCCCCTCTCTTTCTTCCCCAGTTCCGGGGGATGTGGAGGAGAATCGAAACAATGCAACTCCTACAGGTTGAGATAAGAGCAATTTAGTAACTAAAGTATAACATAAATCACTACTGCTACCACCAATAATAATACAAGAGAAATATAAGGAAAGAGAATACAACAGATCTTCACCTGATACCAAGCCATGCCACACAGTGCCGCCCCATCACCTGACCACCAAACTCGACTGTGCAGTGCACCCCTCATCACCTCATACCAAGTCCTGAACACCCCATGCACACTCCCCCCCTGCACCACCACCCTTCCGGGTCTCTGCTCCCCGTATTTACATCGTAGACATAACATACTGTGGCATGGAATACCTCTTTGGTCAGTTTGGTTCAGGTGCCCTGTCTCTGCTTCCTCACAGCTTTCTCCAGCCTTCCACTCCTCCCTGGCAGAGCATGAAACTCAGAAAGTCCTTGACCAGCCAAAACATTCTAAGTCATAACTATAAACACTGGTGCTATCAGCACTGTTCCCAGGCCGAAAGTTGAAAACGCAGCATTGCACCAGCTACTACTTAAAGGAAAAAAACAACTGCTACTGCTGAACCATGACATCCCCTCATTGGATACTGGTCCGTCTCTGCTTTCTTCCTTCTTATCTTGCCTACTTCTCCCTGAAATACTCCAAAAACATTCCCAGCAACATTCCTCTGCTATTGCAAAGCTTTCCCAGCCTCTAGTCAAGTTCAGAAATCTTTTACAACAAGGTTTACACCAGCAGCAGGGAGTATAGGTTTGCAGACTGGCCCTCACCCTGGGCTGCTTACTGAACTTTGCAGTCACCCTCAGTGTGGGCATGGTTGATTGCAAGCAAACTTGGTGTTTTTTTGTCTGTGGTCTGGGGTGCTCAATGTTAAAGAGAAACCATGTAATTATCTTAGGGTCCAGAACTGCAGATCTTACTCTTAGTGAAATCTCCTAATTGTTTTCCTAAATATAGCCACCTTTTCTAGTTTTGCTTGGTAAGGCTAATAGAAAAGGAACTTCTTCAGTAGGTGAATAAAATATTAATAGGATAATTCTTCTTTAGCACTCAGGCATGGCTGGCAGAAGCAAGTATGTGGTTCAGCCTTTTTACTCTCACTTTTTATATGTTTTAACTTAAATAATTGGATTAGAAGTACTCAATCATGGGTGAAGAAAGCAGAACACTAGTGCCCTAACTGCTCAGCTACGACATCTTTTTTCTCTTCTCCTTCTGTCACTGACTTCTTCATCTAGTGTGTATGTTTGAACAGAAAACATGCAACTTAGTCCTCTCTCTGCTTACACATTCTTCTGGAATGTGCAAGCTGTGGCTTTATAGCCTGGTTATAACACATATCTGAGAACTTCCATTTTTTGAATGACTTGAAATGTAATAACATCATCACCTTTTACTGATGAGACCAAAAATATAAAATACCTACTGAAAAGAAAACATCATAGAGAGCATTCCAGCTTCCATGAACTGAACCTTTCTGAACCCTTCCTTGTGATTACCAATAAATCATAAACACAAGTCAGGCTCTCAGGTGGCTAATTGGTACTTGGCATGCAGAAATATGTTATTGCAGACATCAGTCAGACATTTGTTTCAACCTTAAGCAATAACTGAGTAGTATTTTTTTTAATAATAATTTGGAACAAAGCATTACATTCTACCCAGATTTTTTGGGGTGCCGAAGACCTCTGCCAAAGCAGAAGAATGAATGTAACTGAGCACTGACCCATACATTAAAGCTCAATGCAAGGTAATGTTACCTTAGAAGTCTGTGTAGTTAGCACCTCCTGTTGGCTAAACGCATTGCCATACTTACAGAATCATAGAATCATAGAATAGTTAGGGTTGGAAAAGACCTTAATATCATTTAGTTCCAACCCCCCTGCTATGGGCAGGGACACCTCGCACTAAACCATGTGACCCAAGACTCCATGCAACCTTGTACTGCATCACCATACTTTTTGTAGAACCATTCAGAGATGCTGAATTCTTCTGTTACACTCTGTAACGAATCTGAACACCTCTATGGTACGTATTCTTCTACTGGGCTGTTACTATATTTTTTACAAGGATATATCATAGAATTACACTTTTCATAGCATGATGATCAATTACTGGGTCTAGTCTGAAGTTCCAAAAATTTTTGAAACTAAGCTCTGAAAATATGACTCTAAGAATGAGTGAAGAATCTGGCTTAGATAACTCAGGAAAGCCCAGATTCACAACAGAACATATATTTAGGAAATACTAATGGTCCCTTTTAAGCCAGTGGATATTTCCAGTTACTCACATTGCAGCAATTTTATTTTGGTAAAAAAAATTCAGGCACAGAGTCATGGGAATTTTTGTATGATTTGTCTGTCAGAAATAAATGTCTAAAGCCTGTATTTGTGTATGACAGTATTTTCTTTTCCATAACTTTATTTGATTTTCTTAAAATATTTACTTTTATCCAAACCTTGCTTTTTCTACTCTGGAAAGTGACAGCTCCTTGATTTATTTTATTATCACATTATCAAGAGGTATCAAGCAGTTCAATGATTACATTAATTTTTCATAACCTCACTTGCACTTCCAAATGTATTGCTTGTCAACAAAATTACTTTTTATAATCAAATGAAAATATTTACATGTACTTTAAGAATCACCTGCATCTCAACCTAATTTACTTTTAAAATTTAAATCTAATAACAAATCGTATTTCGGAAATTATAGATGTCACATTTTTATTTATTTGACAGAATTTTATGTTATATTATTATTTATATGTTATATTATCAAGCTCTAGTTACCTTTGCTAATTCAAATAACTGTGCAAATAAAGGTGCGAATAGCTGTGGTGGATTGACCTCATTTGTCTGTCAGCTGCCTACCAAGCTGCCCTTCTTTCTTCAGAAGGACAGGGGCAAAAATGGATTGAGATAAGGACTGGGAGGTCCCTCACCAATTAATGACATGGGCAAAACAGACTCAAATGGGAAAAAAAAAAAACCAAACAATTTATTGTCACTCAATAACAGAGTACAATAGTGAGAAATAAAAACAAAACTAAAACTGCCTCACCTCCACCCCTCCTTTTCTTCTCAGGCTCTATTTCAGTTCTGAATCTTTGACCTCCTCCCCAGTGAGCAGCACAGAGGAGACGAACAATGAGGGTTGAGATTAGTTTTCATCTCTGCTGCTCTTTCCTGCTCATGCTGTTCTCTTGCATAATTGTAATATCTCTCCTATGGGATACAGTCCTCATGAACTTCTCCACTATGGGTCCTTCCTACATGTGCAGTTCCTTGAGAATTGCTCCAGCATGAGTCCTTTCCATGTGTGCAGTTCTTCAAGAACAGACTGCTCCAACATGGGTTCCCATGGGCCACAGGTCTTTCCAGACAGCCTACTCCAGCACGGGCTCCTTTTCACAAGCTGCAATTCCTGGTAGCAGCCTGCTCCATTGTGGACTTGTCTGTGGGGCTGAAAGGTAAATATCCAGTGTGGTCTTCCACAGGCTACAGGGTGACAACCTCTCTCACCATGGTCTCCTCCACAGGCCACAGGGGAACCTCTGCTTTGATGCATGGAACACATCTTCCCCTTCCTCCTTCACTGACACTGATGTCTTCAGGGTTTTTTTGCACATTTTCTCACTCATCTCTCACAGCTGTTGCACAAGGTTTTTATCTTTTTTTGCAAATATGAATGATGAATTGATGAAAGAATGAAAAGCAGCCCAGCAGAGACAGACTTGGGGATACTGGTGGATGAAAAAATTGGATATAAGCCAGCAATGTGCATTTGCAACTCAGAAAACCAATCATATTATGGGCTGCATAAAAAATAATCATGGCCATCTGGTCGAGGGAGGTGAATCTCCTGCTCTACCCTGTACTTGTGATACTCCACCTATAGTACCATGTCCAGCTTTGAGGTTCCCAGCACAAAAAAAAAAAATAAAAGTCATAGACCTATTAGAGCAAATTCAAAGAAAAAAAAAAAAAAAAAAGGAAAGGCTGAGAGAGTCGGCGTCATTCACTGTGGAGAAAATCAGACTCTGTGGACTCTGTTGCAGCCTTCCAATATGCAAAAGGAACCAATAGGAAACATGGAGGGACTTTTTACCTGAGCGTGTGGTGACAGGACAATGGGGTAATGGTTTTAAACTGAAAAAAGATAGGTCCAGACAAGATATAAGGAAGACATTCTTTACAATGTGGGTGGTGAAATGCTGATACAGGTTGCCTGGAGAAGTTTAGGATACCTCATCACTGAAAGTATCTGAAGTCAGTTTGAATGGGTCTTTTAGCAGCTCTCCTCATGAGAGATATTCCTCCTCATGGCAACAGATTGGACCTGGTAATTTTTAAAAGTTCTTTCCATCTCAGTCCATTTTATGGTTGTATGATCCAATGTGAGTGCTGAAAGGCTTGGCTTTGGCTAGCAGTCTTGGAGCCAGCTTAAACTGCACCTGACATTGTAGCAGCTTCTGGTGTATTCTCATAGAAGCCACCACTTTGTCCCTCTCCACCAGCAAAACCTTGTCATCCAAGTCAATGACAGTTTTTAATTGCAGTTTTCCACAACTTGAACTGTGAGTGCAATATGACCACAAGACTCACAGGAAGGAAGATAGTATATAACATCTTTTCAAGAGCCTCTTCATTCATGAACATTTTCAGGACACACAATTTTGAAACATATACGTTTACAAATGTTCCTGGTGAGTTTTCATGTTATAAGCCAGAGATTTTCAGGCAGTGAGAATTTTTCTGATTGTATGGCAGTCCAAAAAAAGCTACGTAAATGCCAATAGTATATGCAGTATCAAAATAATTTACTGAAACTGCACTGTTGATAGCAGAAAATGTAAATGGAAATGGAAAAAACTTTTTTCTTGCTGACTCCCTTATCTTAAATGGGGGAACTCTTGAAGTTGTCAAGAATGGTTCTCCAAAAAGAATTTTTTCACCTTTCTATCCTTTCATAAGGGAGTAGCAGTGATACAGAAAAAAAGAAAGATTCAAGAACTCTTCTGCAGAGCTCACTAGGCAGAAGGAGGCTGAGAACTCTCAGAAATCCAACTAAACATTTGTAGTTTTTTTACTAAATAGAGACATTTTTACTGCTAAAAAATAAGTAGAAGTCACAAAGCATTAAGTGGAAAAAAACTAAATACTCTGTACTTTGACTAAGACTTGGATACGACAGCTTTAGAAGGTGGAGACACTTCTAACGTAGCAGCTTAGTTGAAGTGGTACTAGCCTGGTAAAAGTTAAGCTGACCAAACACACAAGGCTGTAAAATGAGCTGGTGTTTTGTCAGAAATATTGTGGTAGCTAAATGGAAGAGGCACTTTCAGCCAAGCATGAAGAAAAAAGAAATGAAAAAGAGCAGTTTGTCAAAGGGGTAGAAAAAGAAGAAAAGCAAACAAGACAAATAGTTAAACAGAGGCAGATGTTTTTTGATTCACATATTTGTTTCCTTGCACACCATAATTTGCTTTAGCATTGTCTCTGAGTGTCTAATTATCTAAATCTATAAGCATGCAGTTCTTTGAAATTCATACAAGTTACTGGAAAAAACAATGCTGCATTAGTAAATTTTTTTTTCTTTTTCTTTTTGTTCATGTAGCAGTGGAAGGATTAAAGCAAACGCAAGGGGCATCCACATTAAGAATAGCAAGGAAACAACAGACCAGTTTTTCAATATAATCAGGCACTGAAAGTACTGACTGCACTTTTCACAAACTCATAGGCACCAATAATATCTTGGACATCTGTCCAAATGTTTGAAATGTGGCTGCAAGATATCAGAATATTCTGCACAGTTTTAGGTTAATTACTCAGAAAAATGCACCTCCAGTGATTGCAAAATTTGTGTTAATATATTCTCCATTTTTCTTTGCAGAACATTTTAAAACAGAGCCTTTTTGGATCTCCATTTTTGCAATGCATGAAAAAGGGGATTTGGAGACTTTGAGGATATATCATTAATCCTTCCTTTTTCTTTTTTTTTTTCACTAACTTGCCTCACTGAAAAGGTTTTTTTATACAGAAGAAAGAGACAACTATCTTTATAAAGTGCTTAAAAGTTAAAAATGTACTAACAATAAAAATTACTCTGTTTTAGAAAGTGACCCAAACTTCACATTGAAAGTTAATGTAGACACTAATTAAGCATCAGTCTTGCACTGTAATGATTGAAAGAGGCTATAATCTGTTTGGGAACCTATGTGAAGGTCATTTAAAGGTCTCTGTCTGGTCTAAGATTGCCAAGAAATTTATTCATCATTAAAAAATTGCCTTAAGGATTTCTGACAGTACATTGGTATTGACCAGTGTCTTCTGTTTTGGATCACTGCTCATTTGGGAAAACATTTATGATCTCACCGAAGTTTATGTAATATTTCAGGACATAAGGAAAAAGAGTTTATGATATTAAAATGCAAACCTAAAAATAACTTTGTAATTCTGAAACAGAAGGTTAAAGCTGAAGATGTAGCTTGACTAGAAGAACTACCCTACATTGCTGCTGTACTGTTCATGCTTCTGTGCTTATTGGGAGAGAGCTTTTCTTAATGCCTTGTCTTGATCTTTGATCTTAGCTTAGTTTTTCCCATACTCTTATCATTTCAACTAGGTTACTGCATTAGAACTAATTCTACCTTCAGAAGCCACTACATCCAGAGTATTAGTCATACTAAGAAACATTTGGTTTTGCTCTCTCCAAGAGGTAATGTGATTTGCATTATGGCAAAAAGTAATGTGATTTACCTTATAACTATATCGGACTAAGGTTTGGCTTTAAGCTTTCTTCTGTGTACTCTTCAATTATCAGACTGCTAAATCAACCAAGGTCTTGTAGCAGCTCAGAAGTCATCTCTTTGTCATGCCTCAACTTCCAGCTGCTCTGTACATATACTGCTTGGCATCAGGATCCCTCTGAGATGAATTTAAGTTCAGTCTGTATGTTTATCAATTGATGATCTACCTAAGCTATTAACAGAAGTCTCTACACTGTGCCACAAGTTCTTTTTTTTCCTCACATTTTTCAGGAAAAGATTCTATTGTATGATTTTCCCAGTTGGGTGGATTAGTCTTGCCACCTTGGGGTTGTAAAAAAGAAATTTACTTACCAGATGCAGACATAAAGGCTAACTGTGTCACTGGAAGAGTCTGCCATGTAAGGTGTATGAAGCTTTAGAACAATTAATTATTCAAATTCGTGGACAAAATGAATTAATTCTGTTCTTCCATCTTGCTGGAGATAAGATATGAATATCAATGAAAATCATTGTTAAGAAAAGTGTGCTTGAAGAGATCAAAAATACATCTTGCATGGTATGGGAATTCATGGTGGCACCCTTAAAAGTCCTTTACAGGAAGGGCCAAAAGGTCATAAATTGAAGTAAATACAATTCTTTTTTGCACCTTTGTATTGGGCCTTTTTCTCAAAAAAAGAAAAGAGACGGTAAACTGAGATTTTACAAGGAATTTAATTATCTTCCACTGATCCACGTAAAATTATATGAGAATTTAGGCTTGAGTACAAAGTATAAAAATAAAACTAAAAAAATAAAGCAAAATCAGCAAGATGTTTAATGCATTTATACTCTGGGAGTATATTACCATGCTTACTTATAACTAATTACTGATATTAAATTATTTGCAAGAATTCTTTTATTTTCTGTCTCCCCATCAGAATGCTAGTGGAAAAATGCAGAAAATATAAATGTGAGTGACTTACTTCAATGAAAACTCTTTTCTTTTCTGCAGTTCTTAGTGATATTTGCAGATGAGTGCTTTTAAAGGAAATAGAATCACATGTTCTGCCATTAACTCGTAAGCAAGTCATAGTTGACAGTGACTTCATGGTTGATAATGCATCTTCATCTTAATGAAAAGGAGTCTGTAATGGGAATGAGGCTGTGATAGCATAAAGCTTCATTTATTTTTAGTACAAATGACAGTGTAATTCAGTGCTCAACAAACGTTCTCTTTTGCTTGTTGCTCAACTTCATTACAAAGCAATTGGTTTTGCTTTTTTGCCATACATAGATAATATTAGCCAAAGCATAAGGAGACCTGGAAAAGTGGCAAAACACATACCTAAATAAGACAAACATTTATTTGATATATTGCCTGTAGCCACTGCATTTGCTGAGCACTCTAATAAGGAGTATAAAGACTTCCTCTAGTGAGAAAAGGCAGAAATTACACTTTGTAGTATAGCTTTTACATCATGATGCTCTCTTCTGACATTTTATAAGGCTTGCTCTTGTTCAGCTTCTCCAATTATCTGGAACCTTCCCAAACTTTCTTTTGCCAGTTTAGGTGATATTTCTAATTAGCCTATTCTGTAATCCATCTAAGCTTCGAATGCTAATGTATCTTCTGTGTGAACCATTTTGTGACTAATGATTCACACCATTATTTCTCGTGAACATACACTATTTTGTTTGTTATATGACGTTGGCAGAATACTGAGTATTTCTTTGTTCCTGATTCATTAAAAATTCTGCCTAATTCATGATGTCTTTTTTTATTTTTCATGGAAACAGTGTTTCCATACAGCTGTTCAAGAATCAAAGTTCACCATCTGTACAATGTGATGATGAAGGCAAAGGTGGCTGTTAGCAGAAAGGAGTAATTAAAAAACTTTGCAGCCTTAGAGGACTATCCTGTAATAGAGACAGTTTCTACGAATTTCCCTCAGTATTTCTAAATAAAATAAATTCTATGGGTGTCTCAGTTTGTGAAAAATTTTGAACACAGAGTGATTCAGAGGTGTGGCTATCTGATTCCACAATTTACAGCTGAGAAGATTAATACTTTCATAATTAACGATAAAAGTGCAGGATAATGCAGAAATGCTGGTGTAGCAGTATGGTATATAATGTTACTTGTAGCGTGATCTGGAAGCTTCTGACTGCATTTACATTTGGGTTTTGGTTCAGTAGAATAATTTTGAAGAAAATTCCTCAACTAATCTTTCTGAAATTATTTTGGTTTGCAGAATGGTTTCAGAGATTGAAGCAATATAACTTACAGAGCAAACTGAACTAGAATATCTCCTTCAGATGGATGAATGAATGTCTATCTAAGTAAGATTTGTTTATTCCTCTGGACAGCTTTAAATCAAATACATAAAGGAGAAAATGGATGAGCTGGGGAATCACAGACCAGTCAGCCTCACCTGTGTGCCTGGCAAAATCTTGGAGCGGATTGTCCTTTAAGGCATGCTGAGGCAAATGATAAACAAGGTGCTTGGTGACAGCCAGCATGGCTTCACTAAGGGGAATCCTGCCTGACCAATTTGGTGGCCATCTACGATGGGGCTACGGAACTGATAGACAAGGGTAGAGCAGTTGATGTCATTTACGTGGACCTGTGTAAAGCGTTTGACACTGTCTCACATGACATCCTTGTCTCTAAGTTGGAGAGTCATCAATTTGATAGGTGGACCACTCG